>WTSP01003139.1:0-189165 GCA_025331215.1 Actenoides lindsayi
CCCCCCACACCCATACGCTAATTTATCTCCCTTCTCCCCCCCCGGGAGCGCGGCACCGGCCTGCTCCCGCCCGCAGCCAGAGCCCGGCCCTGCCCGGGGTGAGGGGCCGAGTATGCGGGTGGAGCGAGGAGCCCAGGCCCCGGGATGGCTGGACGTGAGGCGGCCACCTCTCCCTCCATGCTGCTCGCAGGAGAGCGGGATGTGTCCTTTTTTTATTGTGGTTTTTTTTTATTTTTATTTTTTATTTTATTCTCCGTCTCCCACCCCTTGTCCTCTCCAGGAAAATCTGAGCGAGGGACTCCAAGAACGTGCTCCAAAATCCCTCTCTTCCCCCCACCCTCCCGAACAATTTACAATGTGAAGTATTTTGCCAACGTCCTCATTGATTGCAATGTGTTGCTTCGAATAATCCGGCCAAGAAATACTGCACTGACAAAATATATAAATATATATATATATATCTCCTGTAAATAAAATGTTTGCTATGGTTTGTAACCACGTCAGTCTGTTGACCAGGGGAGAGGGCTGGTGAGTCTGCCCAGATCCCTTCGGGTGCCCCGCTCAAAGGCAGCCTCTGTCTCGCTTCGACAGCCACCCAGGGCAGCCTTCTTTTTTTTTCTTTTTTTCTTTTTTCTTTTTTCTTTTTTTTTTCCCTTCTTTTCCCCTTTCTTTTGTAATAGAGGCGATGTCAAGGACCGGATTTGATCACGCTAAGTTGTGCCCCCGTTGAGAAAGTTGTCAATTACATTTGTAGATCCGCATGTGCATACATGTTATGTATATGTATCTCGTGAGGTGCCTTTTGGTTTTTGATGGAAGACGGGACCGGACTGTCTGACTCCCCGCGACTCTCAGGGGCGCTGTCAAGAGCTGTCGGAGACGTTTTGGGCCGATGGGAGTGTGTGCGGGGGCGTCTTTAGTTTGCTTTGCTTTGGTGTCGCTCCGATTTGCCGCTAGCCTCTGCGGCGGGGTGAGGAGATTACGTCACAGCGTGGCTGTGCGGCCCGAGGGGGCGCGTGTGACGTCATGCAGATGCTATGGGCGGTGCGGAGGACGAGCGCAGGATCGGGCCGCGGCGGCGGGAGGGAGCACAGAGCCCTGTGAAGCGGCGCCGGAGAAGCGAGTGGGGGAAGGGGGCACGGTGGCCTCTCCCCCTGCCTTGGCGAGTGCTATAGGGCTGGGTGCTGCGGGGCTGGGTGCCCTCCCCGGGAGGGAGCGTCCGGAACTCCTGGAGATCCGCCGGGACTCCCTTGGGGTCCAGGCCGGGATCCCCCAGCTCCTCTCGGGTTCATTGTCGGTTTCGCTCTTGGGAAAAATATAAAGGGCCGCTATGCTGGGTGCTCCGCTCCTCCCAGGGCAGGGAGGAAAACGGGGGACGCTTCTCAGTCAGCCTGTGTCCCCCTCCTCCCCTCCCAAGCAGCATCCATCACAGCGAAAGCCGCAGCGGTGAGGAGCCCCAGTTCTTGGCCGCTGTTTTCTGTCTCAGGGTTTTCTGCGAGGCCCTAATCGGAGCAATTCTCTTTTCAAATACGCGCGGGGCCGGAGGAGGCCTGATTCCGTCCACAGAAGGTTTAGGAAGAGGGCAAAGCCGCCTCCTCTCCCTGTATTTGGCCGATGGTCGCTGAGCCTGTGACACCCTTAGAAAGAAAGGGAAACGGAGAAATAAAGCGAAGGACCGGAAAATTCTCGCTGCCGTCCGTCGATGTGGAGGCGGGCGAGCGCCTGGCCCTCGCCTGATGCTTCCCTGAGGGCTCAGGCGAGAAATTTTTCGGGTCCGGCAAGCGACTGCCAGGGAGGACACGCTCCTCGGGGCCACCCCTGCAGCAGGAGCGCTCCGGCAGGAGCAGTCACCTAAAGAAGGAGAAGAAAATACCGACAGCATCCGCTCTCCTCGAGCACTGAGGGAAAAAAGAGTTGAGGCAAACGATAAGCAGAGGCCGTCTTGCTGGGTGAAGAGGGGGAGGGTGAAGTGGTAAATAAGGTGTAATCGAGAGGAGAAAGGATCCTCCAGAGACAACGACGGGCAGGGAGATTTCCGGGAGGGGCGCGCACAAAGCTCCGCTGCGCCCCTGGATGCGCGCAGCGCTCACTTAGGGAGACGCGACCCGGGTGCCGTCCCCTCCCGAGCCCTGAGGGGACAGGGGAATGGGGAGAAGGATCTTGAAGGGACTTGTAGATTGGTTCTGCCTTTAGAACACTGTCAGGGAAGACACAGGGGGTGTCGAGGCTTTCGGGGTGCGGAGCGGGCCCTGCAGTTCGCTTCCAGCCCCCGAAAGCGTCTGCTCCCATCAGCCCGGCGTGTGGCATGGGGTTTTAACTTCCCCTGAAAGCAGGGGAAGCCGCGGGACAGAGGTCCCGTGAAACGTGAGTTTCTTCTCCGATAAACCACCGAGGTGTGGCTCACGGACGCGCAGGGTTTTGTTTGCTTCTTGGTTTTGCTTCCTAAAGACTAACGCATGCGGGAGGGGGGTTTGAAATGGATCGTCAGATGAGAAAGGAAAAAAGCGCGTCAGGGAAGAGTTTCTCTTTCCTTGGGTTAGAAGAATCTGCGCCTTCTCCAAGCGCAGGGCTGACTGCGAGGGGGAAGGGTCCCCTCCGCCTCGGCCTCCCCAAATAACGGGAGAGCAATGCCCGTCTGGACTCCGGGTCGGTGAGAGAGCAGAGGCAGCGCGTTTATAGCACCTTTTTAAGATAACGCGGCAAAAGGGGAAAAAATAACACTGTCGAGACTCAGGCTACGAAGAAAGATGCTTAGCTACGGATGAAAGAGTCAGGGTAAAATTCTTTCCCACTGCTTATGATTTTGCGCCCCCCACCAGCCCCTCCAGGCTTTGGTGCTCCGCGCACCTCGGTCGGCTGCTGGCCAAGTCGCGACGCCGGGAGGGTATTTTTTTTTCTCTCTTCCCCAGCGACAGGGAAAAAAACAACAAAAACAACCAAGAAACAACGCCAAAACAACAAATCTCTCTCCCCTCTTGTTGCCGTCGATGCACATCCTGGGACAAGGTAAAGCAAACCCACGAAAACGAGTTTGGGGAAAGATGCGCGGACGAAAGGATTTGTGCCCTACTCGGCGGAGAAGGGAGTTTGTTCGGTCCTACAAGGCTGCAGTTGCTGCTAAAATTCTGCAGAAAAAGTCGGGACAGTGTCGTGACTGTAAGCAGCTCGATCGCCGTCCGTCAACAAAGTCGACCGGTCCGTAGCGCAATGCAACATCTCGCCAGAACGGGTCCAGAAAAGCTTGGGGGTGATCTTTTTTGTTGTTGTTGTTTGCTTTATTATCTACCTCCTAATAGCATGAAAGGTTTTTGATGCTGGTTATTTCTGAAGGCGAAAAGACCGAGCCCATGGTTCCCCTGACGATCCGTTTTCTCGATGGTCTTTAAACCGTGAGTCACAGCTTTTTGGCCCCCGCCCCAATCCGTTGTGACTCTCTTCAAACCTGTGCCAGACGAACCCGAATCCCTTAGGCTACACCCACCCGCCGCAACGGGTTCGTATTGGCGCGGCTCCCCCTGCCCGGCGGGGTCCGGGGTCCCCGCGGGGAGGCCGGAGGGGCTTCCCCGGAGCTGCCTCCGGTCTCCACGGCCCCGGTCAGGCCAGGTCCTCCGGCACACAACCGCTCTGCTTTCCACTCCCGGGTGCCGGGCAGAGATTTTTTTCGGGCTTATTCCAGATGAGATGTTGTACAGGAGCCCAATAAACGGGAGCGCTACACACTGCCGCACGGAGAGCAGAGGTTTTCCTTCCTCCTCACTGAGTGGCATGTGTGGGAAACGGGACTAATAACGAAGCAGGAGGCCCCTCCGTGCCGCTCCGACTTCCCAGCCACGTCTGCGAGCATCCACATCCCCAGAGATGCTCAGCCGGGCTGGTCAGAGCTAACTCCTGCTGAGCTCCTTCCCGGGGAGCTGCTTACCAATAAAGCCCAGTTTCCCCGGGCTCTGGATTAAGAAATCCATCGATATCCTTTTCTTCTCGTCTGATTTCTCACCAGAAACCTCCCATCTCCAAAGACACTCGAGTCAAGCTCGAAAAAAACAACCATGTTAGAAGAAAAAAAATAATAAAACAAATCAGAGGCAATATTTTAAGAAAGTGATTTACGGTGCAAAAAGGGCCGGGCGAGGAACTCGCGTTGGGGTCCACCGCTGCCCCGCCCGCCAGGAGGGGGGAGTCCTGGGGCGGGGGGTCCGCCGCGGCCCCTCTGGATCGGCCACAGAGCCCCTTCGACGCGGAGCCGGCTGCAGCGAAACCTGAGTTCGCCTCTCTCGTTAGCTGAGACCAACCCCGCTCCTTAGGAAAATATTTTTATTTTATTTTAATGTCGGGCTTAAGCTGATGTCTTAAAAAATAATTGTTTTCAGACCCCGGTTCGCTCGGCATCGCCGTTTCACACTCAGAGGCACACACACTTTCCCTGCAGTTCATGCCTCGGGACTGCCTGGCGTCGGCAAGACAAACTGCAATCTCCGAAATGTCAACTTTTGCCACAATCTCGCCTAAAAAACCCACCCTCTTCTTATTGCTGTTGAGCTCTCATCAGAAATAATGGCTGTTTACACAAAACCTTTATTCACTTTCTTAAATAAACACCAGTGAATTCAAATAAAGCAAACCCTCAGCTATAATTCAGGCAGGCACAACGTTTGCTGTGTGTGTATTCTCGGCTGCGGACCTGGAGAGACTCCTCGGAGAGAAATATGAAGTCTCCTTTCATAGTCCACCTCCATTAGCTAAATATTCTAGCTCACCTCGGCCCACCTTATCCTACCCAAGTTTTCCTTTTTTTTCCTCTTTTTAAATTTTTATTTCCCCTAGCTGAAGCGGAAATATTTCCTCCCTTCTCCCCTGTCCCGTTTTACAGAGGTCAGGTCTAGACACTTTTCTTTTTAGATCAGTTTGCAGAAGCCCCTTCCCTCTTTCACAGCCCCGACTCTGGGCCGTGGTCCGGGGCTCGGCCTGGCCGAGGGCTGCCGGGCTTCTCGGAAAGGCACTGCCGCCACCGCACCGGGACCATCCGCAGCCCTCACGGCCGAAGATGCTCCTAGATCGGCGGGCTGAGGGTACTCAGATGGCGGGGGGGCTGTGTTGGTGAGCCCGGCGAGGAGATGCCAAGATCTCGTTTATTCGAAAGAACCGTCTAGAAACCGAATTTGCGCAAATCCATGATCTCAGCCAGGTAGCGGGGAGCGCCAGGTACCCGCGGGGGGAGAGGCGGCCCCGCCCGACCGTTGACCCCGGGGGAAAGGAGCCCGTCCCTTCGTGGCGGGGAGTGGGGGAAGCGCTGCCCCCCTGCGCCCCTCGCCTCAGCCGCTCCCAGGCCGGGGCTCGCGGCCCCAACCCTAATGAGATCCATTAAGCGTATTATTGATGTGGAGGTTTGCTGTGAGGTCCTGGCTGGAGAGAAGCGGAGCTCTGCTGCAGATACAGGCGCTCTGATCTGCACCACCTGGCTGAAACCAGAGAGCCGCCACTTCATTAATGGGTTTAGCCTTTGCTAATTGGTGTCTTTAGGAGCCTTGCCAAATTCTGCTCTGGGATCTTTAGAGGCAGCTTTTGTTTTTCCTTCTGCCGGTGACATTCGTTGACGGCAATTAGACCCGATACTGTTTCTGCGCCGGCGGGCAGCCAGGCATCCCGAAAGCCCCGAAGGGGCGGGTTGCGCCGCCACTCCGGGCACCTCCTGCCCGCTGCTGACTCCATCATCATCGTCAAAAAAGGAAACGCTGTAGGCAAACCTCGAGGTGGGGGAGCCAACCCACCCTCCTCTCGCCTCGGTGACGGCTGCAGCAGGTGGCACTGGTGGAGGTGAGGAGAAAGGCGTCCTATGCCCTACAGCCCCCTTGCAGAAAGCACAGGGCAGCGACAGGGGTTTGCTCTTCCCTCTTGGGCAGCGGGAAAAGCCACCGCCCTCCTCTCCCGCCGTGCCGATCCCGGAGGCCCGATGGCTCCGGAGGGAGCCGAGGCGAGGCAGCCGCTGGGGCAGTGCCGGCGGCCGGGCTGGTCCCATGGCCGCAGCAGCCCGGAGCCGCCAAGGCTCTCCCCGGCTGGGAGAATCGGCGCCGCGGCCGAGCCCCTTTCACCGCCTGCCCTCGGGGTCAGCTACATCCGCGGCCCCTCAGGCCTGACCGGGTTTTCCGGGACTCGAATGGCCGTAGTTAATGAAATCCGCTCACCGCAAATCACAGACCTCTGCCGTACGCTATAATCAAATTTCTGCTTGCCTTAAAAAACCCAGGCCACCCTTCTCCACCCCCGTTCTCCAGGCAAACCCCAAATCAAAGGTTTTCAGCCATCACATCCCTCCAGCTATGCCCGGCCCTAGGCCATCTCTCCCGGCCTTCGTTGCCATTGCCTATTCTTCCCCTCTCACACACCGCGATGACCAGTGCCGTTCCTCGGCAACTAGAAGAAGAGGAGGCTGCCCGGGACCACCCCCCTCCTTCTGCCCGGACACGGTGGGGTTACCTCGGGCGCCTGCATGAGGGGATGGGAGTGATGGAGGAGGTGGGGATGCTGTAGGGGTTGAGGGTGATGCAGGGGATGGGGATGCTGTAGGGGACGGAGAGGCTGGAGGGTTTCCTGCACCCGGCAGCCGAAAAGAGTGGTAGGGGGCAAAGAGACTCCACAAATCACGCCAGTCCCATTTCCCGGGTAATGTGTCACGAGCCACGTAAGTCAACTATTCAGGGGTCAGAGATGGCTGATAAATCACGCCCAGCAGGGATATTATCCTCATCACGGCACCGTTGTCACCGGGCTCTGTTGACCCGCTCCGCGGCCGTGCCCCGGTACCGGTCCGAGGCGGGGAGTCAGAGTAGATGACAAATTAAGAGGTACCTTCTCCTCCCCTCCAGCCCCGTTTGCGTTTGCTGACCTGAGCGGCAGCCCAAAGCCCTTTCACCGGGGCAGACGCCGCCTGCCACGGCGCCGCAGCCGAGCTGGGACCGGGTGCTGTCCGATGCTCCGGCAGGAAAGCAGCGGAGGGTTTATCGGTCAGGCACGAGGGAAAGGCCAGGGCCAAGGCTCTCGTTTTGTCCATTTCTCCCTTTCTTCCTTTGGCTCAGGCACTCTCTCTCTTAACCCTTCCACATGCGGACTGGCTGCACGCGCGGGAGCCTTTCTGGCCCTGTCTGATTTAAACCGGGCTATGGAGAGCCCTCATCCATGCGGGACCGGAACAGGCACCTCGCCTAGCTCTGCCGACATCCCCGGGACTCCAGGTTATGCCTGGCCCCATCCCCGGAAAGTGGGAAGAAGGAGGATGCGTTGAGGCATAGAGCCAGCCCATCTCTCCGAAAACATCCCGGTATAAATTGCGTCACCATTCTATATTCCCAAGGGCAGATCTTGAAGTGAAGGGTTTGGCTCGAGTGGGCCCTTCCTCAGCCTCGGAAAGCCCCTTCCCGCTCCCACCCACTGGTGTCCGTGTTCTCAACCGTGGCAAGTTGGCTGTCGGCGGGTGAGGAGGGAAAGGTCTCTGCTTTATCCTCAAGAAAGCCCTTGGGGACATGTCCAGTGAGCATGGGAGGGATGCAGTCCTAATGGGCGTTACCAGGCTGTGGGGTGTCCTGGCCCCCGCCGGCCCTCTCTCCCGCAACCTGCCTCGGCCAGGGAGGCCGGGGTGGGACGTGGAGGCGAGTCCAAGGCACTGTCCTGATCGGGCCCCTCTCTCCGGCTACAGTAGACGTGTTTATTTGTGCGCGCACCCCTCCTCGTAAATCCCACCATCTATAATCATTATCTACATGGAAACTTTTTGCCCCCTGCAGCCCCCAGGACTCCCCCCCACTCTAGTTAGCGGTGATGATTTTAAAAGCATGCGATGATCTAAGCCCTAATACTAATATTATGCATCATTTGGACAGGATAACCATGCCACCTTGTCAAACGTTGCCTTTTTACACAACCCATTTGCTGCATCGCAGAGTCATAACGGCGGTGATGGATGGGCCGGGGACCCCCCCGGCGCCCCCCCGGCGCGGGGAGGAGGAATGCGGGCGGGCGGAGCCCCGCGCCCGTGTCCGGCCCGCACCCCGCCGGCGACAATTTATAGTCTGTATATATTTGCTGGCTCCAGATATCGGCAACGTAATGGATGGTTATATTTTATGAATCCGAGGCTTGGATCTAGGGACTCGGGAGTCCCTTCCTTGTATGGTGCACTCCTGTCTCGCCCTTAATCCGCCCGGCAGGCAATAAACTTCCCCGCCAAATGCGCCGGGAGATAACAGCCAACTTTTATTGATTACAAGAAAATGCTCGAAACTAAATAACGGGCTTTTATGAGGATCCCTGCGAAGAGCCTTTTCTCCGCAACCATTAAGCGTAATATCGACGTTTTACCGTGTGTAAACTGTGAACTTGTTTGGCTATAAACGTTGGAGAGGGTGAAAGGCAGATGAAAAGAGAAATGCACCGGCGATGTTTGCCGAGAGGAGCCGGGCTAGGAGGTGCTGCCGGGCTTCAGACCTGGAGGGTGCCCGGCCACTCACCGCGTTCTCTTTCGGTCCCTCTGTCTTGTCTTTTGATAAAGGCATCGGTGCGGGAACCTCTCCAAAACCTAAATATAGGGAGCCCTGGGGAGCAGCAACAGAGATACTGAGGAGGGAAAGGGGGAAAAGGGGAAAAGTAATTTCACACAAACGTTTGAGGGGGGGGGGGACGTTGGGAGGATTATTGCCCCAGGACGATGCCAGGAGTCCACTCGCGTTTTAAAGTGGGTAATCGTGTGAGGTTCCTCTCATTTCCCCCGTTTTCACGGGCCCGGGTGACGAAGGTGTGAGGAGAGAGGCGCGTGTATTTGGAGGTTTTTTTTGTTTGTTTGTTTGTTTGGGTTTTTTTTAAATTCAGATCGTACTCTTTATAGCCTCAGAGATGCGAGAGGTGTTTAAGCTTCCTCCTGGAAGAGGGATGATGTTGGGGGGACAGCGGGTCCGGCACCGAGCAGCCGGGCTCCGCCTGTGGGAAGGCGGGGACCTGTTCGGGGGGGGTTCGCTGTCCCCGGGGGCTGCACCTTCCCTTCCCTCTCCCCCCCTCCCCTTCAGGGGCACGGAGCGTTTCGGGGAAAATGGCTTGTTTCGGCCATAACACGTAGCAGCACACGGCATGGGGGAGCTGCCAAAAAAAACCGCGAAAAAAACCCAAACCGCTCGTGGCAGGATCGAGCCCTGACTTTGAAATAGCAGCGATCTTTTTTTTTTTTTTTTTTTTCTCTCTTTTTTTTTTTTTCCCTTTTCTTTCTTTTCCCTCCTCTGGCGGCGCTTAATATTTTGAGCAAAATCCTCTCGTAAATTGCTCAAGATGTTCCGTAGGTTCATTACTGTCGTTATTTCTGTCAGTAGGCGGCCGGCTAGGAAGTCACAAGCGTTCTTTTCTCTTGTAACCTCATTGCCAGCCTTCGAGAGCAAGGGGCAAACGTTTTAAAAAACGGTTTGTGGGTTTTGTTTTCTGTGTTTTTTTGGTTAGTTTTTGTTTGTTTGTTTGTTTGTTTTTTATGTTATCCTTCTTGTTCTGTTTGCAACACTTGGAAAAGGTAACTGTAAAATCACTCGGTGTCCTCGAGTTGTATCGCATTTTACTGTAAAGCTATAAAACTGTCTTATTCCCTGATGTTTCTTGATTAACTTATGAGCATAAAGGAAATGCTTGAATAGTGTTCCCTCTGCGGTTTTCTTTCGGCAAGGGGAAGCCAAGGGAAGATGCTAATATTGTCATCTTACTTCACAATTTATACCGGCTGCCCAAACAGCGTGTGTATACAAGCGGAGGCACAGTGGGCTTCAGTTTCTTAAATGCAGCCCATATATTTCAGAGATCATACTCGCCTTGATTGCCGGCCCGGCGAATTATTTAGCCTGCCTTTTATTGCTGTTAAACGTCGGCTTCCATTTAAATAAACAAAGCGATCCGCAGCCATTTATCAATTCCGCAGAGGTCCAGTTAACAGGATGTCCCGGCAGCGACGGTGTGTGCTTATCCCCGTCCCCCCCCCTACCCCCCCCGCAGCCCCACTTTTCTGCCTCATCTCGCAGCATACAGGCCCCCCCCCGCCCTGTCCCCCCGCAATAACCTGCAGATGGGCCCTTGGCTTCCCCACGCAAACGCCCTCCCCTCCAGCCTGCCATGTGCTTACACTTAACTTTATCTCTAATACATCTGGATCTCTATGCATATACACATAATATTATGCTGGAAACACACGGCTGGCCTTTTTTTTTAAGTAGCTGTGGTTTTTTTGTTGTTTGTTTTTTTTTTTTTTATTTTAAGCCATGACTTGATGAGGAGTATTTAGCCCATTAGCTGAATTAGTTGGTGAGAACCAAACCCAAACAGAAAGGACGCGAGCACTACTGCTCGCAGAGCTGGAAGACATTTGGAGGGTTGTTATATACACTTCAGGTCATAAATTAATAGTTGATTTATTCTTCAATCAGGAAAAAGCCATTAAGGTTTGCTCAGCTCTGGTCTGTGGGAAAATAATTTCTTTGATTGAGTTCCCCCTAAAGACCCCCAGAAGTTTTCTCTCCTCTGTCATGAACAGTCTGCTCTTTCCTGTCTTCCGGATGGAGGGAAGAGTAAGACCTCCGGAGAAAAGCAGTTTTCCAGCATCTTGAATTTCACTTTGCATCTTTCTTCCTACCTGCTGATTTAATTTATTTTTGCATTCAGGACCTTCTTAAATCCATCAAGAGAAAACTATGGAATAATGAGAGTGGTGTATTATCTTTTATCAGCTTTTTCGTCTTTGCTGGTGGTCAATATTGTGACCCTGAAGGAAACAGACATTTGAAGGGTGGGACTGTGGGGTGGGAAAGCATGGCATGGAAAGAAATTCAATCTGTGGAATGAGAGGAATGGATAAAAAAAGGCAGGGCTGATGACTTTTTCATTGCACAGATTTCCTACAGGAGCAGTGGTTACCAATCCCTGATACGCTTGTTTATTTAGTGTGTTTCTGAAATGCATGAGCTGCTAAGCTGGCTCATGTCGCTGGAGCGCTCCATGCTTCCATGGATAAGCCACAGACCTGGCCCACAGTCTTACTGTTAGAAAGAAGAAGCTCTCCAGCCCATCCACCCATGGTCAGCAATGCTAGGTCACCATGCACCATTTAGTGACTTGCTTTCTGCTTGCTCTGACATCACATTGAACCCCAGAGACCATAAGGCTGCTGCTGTGAGATTGGGAATTTGGATATCAAAGGGCCATTTACCTTGAAGGTAATCAGACTTTCTCCTCCTCTCTTCCCATTCAAATTTGCAGGATGCTATTTTAGGTTCCCCCTGGCTGATGTTGATGCAGATGCAGGTAAGAGGACCCTCTGCGGCACAGGTACTGGCAGTGCATGGATGGGACCCAGCATGGTGGCTGTCCACCCCCACGAATGGTGGGGTAAGTGTGAGTTGGGTGGTCCCCATGCCAGGAGCAGATGTGCTGCTGAAGCCTTGAGCCATATCTGTCTCTCCTTCAATAAATACCCCATGGACTGCTCCAGAGTCAACCTTCACTGTCCAAATTTCAGTAGGGTCCCAAATCCTATTCTGTCATTTTAGTCTAGGACTGGTGATGGGTTACAACATGACATGGTTGAGTGGGAACTGGCTCAGGCATCAGTGCAACCTCACAAAGTTCCTGTTGTTAAAACTGGGCACGTCAACGCCTCTTCTGAGAAACACAGAACACCATTGCCTTCCATCCTTTAGTTTTTGTAAAGGTTGAGGCAAATCCACCGTATGGATCTGTGCTTTTGTGTGGACCTCTGCCCTTGTGATGAGACTCACTAGTAACAGTGAACGTGCAGCAATGAAAACCCAAGTCAAGGTCTGTCCTGTTAAAGACGGTAACTGAATTCAGGGGTTTTCTGCTGGGGAAGTTTCAATGCAGGGGCCCAAGTTTTACCAGGCTAATGCATGATGAACAAGTCTTATTTAGGCCTATATTTTTCCCAAATTATTTGCCAGTTCTACTATCTGTATAACTGTGAATGAGGCAGAAGGAAAAAACAGAGCAAAAAGGAAAAGCAATAGCACTAAACGTGTGGGGCAAAACAGACTGTGGTTTTTTTAACATAATTTTGACCTTTTTTTTTTCTTTTTTTTTTTTTTTGGCATGAATATTTTAAAGGCAATTTATACAGAGCACAGCAAGTTAGATTCCTTGAATAACATTGTTTAAAAAGGCTGGTGTAGAACAGTAATCAGAAAAAATGAGCCAAATGAGAGCCTAGGATCCTCCCTGTATGAAAGTAATGCTAAGTGGGTATTTTTCATCCATAGTTGTCTTTTTATAAAGACAGTCTCTTAAAATATTCCCTGTGATACCAATAGTGGGCCTTGCACACATTTTCTTGAGCAATTATTTAATCTGCTGTTGCACTGGAATGTTGAATTATTTTCAGCTTTGGCTTTCCTAAGACCATCTCTAGTGCAGTGAAAGCTTTTGCCTTGGTACTAACTAGTTGTGCGCAAGAATTGGTTCAAAGGGTGCCCAAAGCTGCCAAATGTGAATTGGAAAAAGAAGGCTGAACGGTTTCCCTGCAAAAATAACTGTTAAAAGGCAGGACACACCTTCTGCAGATGTGTATTTCTGGGAACAATATTTTATTTTGTCCCCTGGTATGTGAGATCAATTTGAAATGACTAACAGAAAAGGTTCATCTGGGGATAATGATCCCATCCTTGTGATCCTTGATAAGACAGTGTTAGCCGAGAGAGGTAACGATGATGATATGATTTGCACTTTCTTTTTATTACAAATCTTATGATTGATTTAATTTTCTCTTACTACTTGAGAAGATGACATGAAAACGCATAGGTATTCCACGCTTGTCTGAGGTAAAACATTCCCATCCATGGCAGAGTACAGCCCTTGTGAGAGACAATTCCTTCTAACTCCTCTTTGCTGACTGACAGATTCAGTTTGTTCTCACTCGGGCATGTGAAACGAACCCAGCTTTCAGTTGCTATATTTATTTATTTTGTTTCCAGTGCAGATCCATTTGCTTTGTATCAGTTTTTCAAAATCTTGACTTTTGGATTGCACCATCAGTGCTAATGTATGAGGGTTGAGCTTACTCTGCTCGTGGAGGTACCCTACTGCAAGACCGCAATAAAGACTCGGGCAGCACAAGGAGCACATTACAGTGAAAAGCCACCTGTTGAAACAGTAGATTATGCTGTTTCTTACATGTGCACAGTAAAAAAATGGAAAGATGGGCTGTCTGAGATATTTCCAAAGCCAGGAGTTGTTGAAATCTTGATGGAAGAATTTCTATGCCTCTGAAACACAAAATATCTGTTGAAAGTGACAGACTTGAAGCCAAGGAAAACAATTTCATAAGCTAAACTTGAACACTTTTACTTGCAAATGCTGCTCTTGTGATGACAGATTCATTTTTCCAGCTCTGGCAAATTTGTTTCTACTGTAACCTTGCTGGAAATTACCCTGCAAGTGTTTATAATCCTGTCCTACTGTGAAGGACTCCATGCAGGATGCATTATTCAGATGAAGGGAGGACCTCATGGCTATCAGCAAGGTGAATAGAATCATAGAATGGTTTGGACTGTAAAAGACCTTAAAGATCATCTAGTTTCAACCTTCCTGCTGTGTGCAGGGCCACCTCCCACTAGAGCAGGTTGTTCAAAGCCACATCCAGCCTTGGAACACTTCCAGAGGAAGGACATCCACAACTTCTCGATAGGTAGTTTTGAGGGGTTGCCTTTTGCAATTAAAAGCCCTGGTAATCTGGGTTTACTTCAGGTTCACAGATGTACCCGTTTATCTTTTGCTTTTCACCTTGTCTGCTCAGTCCATACTCAAAGTGGTTTTCCCTGTCGCCTATTTTTTTCTCCTGACAGAGGCTGATGTTTTTAGCTACTGATCTCACTGACTGTGCCAGATATCTGGCTGAATTGACCAGAAAACACTTTGTGTCCAATGTTTGGAGGAAGGTCTTTAGCTATCTGTCGTGTGTTTTCCAAGGGCACAGACACAAAGACCCATATCCATAGAAGGGGTAGTGCATGGAGGACAAGAGAAGAGCGTGCCTTGCTGTGAAATGTCTCATACAGACATAATGTCAGAGGGGAGATTTGGTGTGTAGGAACTCAGGGCAGCCTTGAAGCTCAGTACAGACCAGTAAGGTTGCTCACCTCATGGGCGTCAAAAATGTGGATTTGCATTAGAAGTTCCCAGCTTCTGCTTTTTGCATTTCAAACCCCTCTAGATCTCTTTGGCTAGGAGCAATGCTTATATATCAGTATATTAACCAGCTGCTAGAGGCCCAAGATGCTCTCTTCTTCCTTGGAAACAGTTTTCCCAGTGTTGAGTCTGAATAACTTTTGGTTGTTCACTAAAGCATGCAGTAACTATCCTTCTCACTACCCACCAGCTACAGGACTCAACTGTTGTTGATGATGTGTTCTCTCTCTGAAAGTCTTCCAGGCCCTTGAGCAACATGGTGCAATAAATATTAAGAAACAGTTTACTGCAGTGTTATCAGGTGGTAATTTCCCCTCCATATCCCTCACCCTTAGCTGTCTTACTACTTCCGCTCCCTGATTATCTGCATCACACTGAGCTTTCTATTAAAAATTGACACCAAAAATAAACCAGTGGCTTTTTTACTTAGCTTTCCTCAGTCTAAAAAAGCCCAACAATCCAAATAATCAACCAAAATGCCAAACAAAAACAGATGTGGAAAACAACAGAAAAAGGAGGAGAAGAAGTACTCTTCCTTTCCCTAGATAGAATGCTATGGTTTATTATGTCTGCACATGTATGAGTGCCTGGGGAGGACAGACGAGTCATTTTCATTAGACAGAAAATGGCATTCTTAATTCCTTCACAGGGAGCTGGAAAGCACCTTCAAAAACCTTGATGTCACCTTTAGCCAAGGGGTGGCAGGCTGACATACAGAGGCCACAATGCTCAGGCATCCCATGCCTCTGTGCTCTCCCCCTTGCCCAAGGTCAATCGTTCCTATCTCCAAACACTTTTTTTTTTTTTTTTCTACCCCACTCAGGGCATTTTCCAGACATGTTTGCCACCAGCTTGAAAGCTGCCCTGCATAGAGCTGTGTTGGAGTGGTGGGAGGTGATGCACTACCACTGCTGGAAAAGAGGCATGGTGTGCATCATCCACAGCATCAGCAGCTCCATCACTGCATGGCTTCTTGCTGTACTGATGTCCCCACTGCTCCACACGTGAGGGCTGGTGCAATGCTTGTGTGCTTATGATGGATTTGAGAAAGACCTTGTGTTCATGCCTTTGTCCACCACAGACACCTTGTCCTGTAACTCTGAACCTCAGTTTCCTATCATTAGATGTGGTGGGAAAAAGGGCTATTTAAATACCAGTGAAGACTGGATTCAGGATGTGGGTATGTTTTAAATTAAGGTGTGATTTTAAACTAATAAAACTAAACCTTACCAAAAGGCTTGGACGTGTACTTATTTCAGTTTAAATTTGGGCCATTGAGGTTGCTCTTAAATCACAGTATACATATAACTGTATTTGGACTCACTTTTAAACTAAATTAAAAATATCCAGACAGTGCTTTGCACAGCTGTTTAACAACTGTTAGATACATAAATAGACATCACGTACTAAAATACTGTGTTGATAGGAGCCATACAAACAGAAGAGAACAGAAATACAGTAGTCTTTTTAACCTGATCTAATTTTGCATCTAGACAAGCTTTACTCATTGTCAGAGCCTGCCTCAGTGCTGCTTACTGGTACTTGGAAAGAATATGGTTTTGGTAGGTACAGCATAGTCTTGCTTCCCAGTGTTATTAATTTTCTTAGTGGGCTGATGTCTCTAAGAAAAATGGCAAAAACATTTCCAAGACTGCCCCTGGAGACACAGGATGTTTGTCGCGTGGATCTGTGGGGACCTCGGTAACAGCAAGAGTTGCTGGACCGAGTGAGAAGTTTGCAGCCCTTTTAGCATTGTTATTATCATGTTTCTGCCCGTGGATGAAGGAATACTTTGAAGGTAAAAGGAAAGAGTAAAAGATGAGAAAGGGATGGAGGAAGGGTACAATGCTTACCCTTTTATCTGCATGTTTTCTGTGCAAAAGAATAGGACTTCTGCCAAGGCCTTTATTTATCCGTTGCTATGAAAATCACTGTGCCCGAGTTTCAGCAGCATTAATGTATTTTTCTTCAGTAAGTGATTGTGTTTTATGACTGGTTTAGACTTATATGGAGCTGTAGTAATATGCTATAAAACTCTACACCATAAGCTGTATACAGGACATATCAACTAGTCTAAAGTGATTACATTAATAGGAAAAGAGCCAATCCTTCTTATGATTTCATGTTATAGCAGATGAGCTCACTGCTTCTGAAGAAGACATTAAATCACGTTTTTGTAGAAGGTAGAGTGACCTTCTATGCAACTACTGTTTCAAGAAAATATGATGGAGATACAGACCTAGATCCAAGTATGCAAATTAGCTGGTGGGCCTCTCAGGTTTTCTGGTAACCCACATGTCATGGAGGAGGAAGAAACAGCTGCTCCAGCTATCACTGGAAAAGATGACAGTGAAGGGAATTAAGCCTTGCAAAGTGGTTCAGATCTCTGTGAAGGAGCTGCAGAGCTTCGGGCTGGTGCCATCATGGAAAGCTGCGGTGTCACCAAACATGGCAGTGAGCTGAGCTCCTGGTCTGACACACACTGAAGCAGAGGAGAGGTTTGCCGAGGGCTTCAAGAGGGAATGCATGGGCTGCCTCACACACATGCATGCACACACATCCATGCACAAACACATACCTGTGCTCTCCTTGTGCCTGGCATTCCTCGGTCAAGACATGAGATACCTCACTGCCTTTATGTTCAGACTGGTTGTGACAAATCTGTATTGATACAATAAATAAATAAATGTGATTGAGGTTTACAGTTCAAACAAGCTATGAGGAGCCACCACAAATCAGCTTGTCATGTTACCACCAGCTTTACAATCAATCTCCCATAAAGGGCTTAGGCTCTGACTCCTTTCCTCAGTTTGCTTATTTTTGTGGGCTAACTGGCTGCAAGGGAGTCACTAAAGGATGACTGGACTCAGACCTTTCTGTTTTAAAAGGAGCAAAACACTTTTACACTTTAGCAGTAGAGCCTACTTTCAAAAAAAAGAAGGATCAGGAGAAAAGCAAACAAAAGCCATCCACCTCTGCACCAATGGTTTGGGTCTAGCACAGACAGTCAGAAAGGCTTGTTAGAAAATGCTACTCAGGCAGAGGAAGCTGTGGGCAGATAGGGCTAGAGTTGTGTTGTACTATAATAAATGAAACCCTGGTTTGTACCCTTTGAATGTAGTGTATTTAATGCCTGTCACACAGTTAAAATCAACTTTTGGGTTCCCTCATGGTTGCCTCTTTCCTTTCTGGCCTCAACCCTGTGTGCCATTGTGACCCCTGAGGATGCTCTCATTGAGGAGCTTCACCCATTCCCCCTGACAGGCCCGGCTCAGAATCAAACCACCCCCCTCCGCCTTTAGCAAAGCAGGTCCACATGGGTCCTGCTGGATATGAGGTCAGGTCCTGATGGCATCAACTTTCCATGCACTTGAGCACTTCAGCTGAGGTGGTGCAGACCCAGAGGACATGGTTTCACACCACAGGGAGATGGAGCCTGGAGGTGCCAGGCTGTGACCTCTCCCCAGACCTGCCAGAGGCTTGGGCTGTTTTACCTTTCCTGTATAGCTGGTGTCAGAGGGGTTCACCTCCTCTGGCTTTGGCTGGCCAAGAGGCTGAAGCCAGCTGTCTGTGCTCTGTCCACACCCGTTGTGGGCAATGGGGCACCCCTTCTGAGTGCCTCCTGTGGCATTTTCGAGATTTATACTCGAAATGTGCTGGAGCAGGGACTCTCCTTTTGTGTTTGTGGACACCTTGCTGAATGGAACCCTTGTTTTTGGTGGTCAAGGTGAACATAGCCACAACAGTAAAAACAACAGGAAGACCTCAGAAATAAGGCACCCAACTAGAGCAGGAACAACACAATCTCTTTCACTTTTACCTTTACGGCTGTTCTGAACTGGGCTAATGCTTTCCATGTTTTTTCCACAATGACTCCCAAATGTTTTTTCCTGATCAGCGTGCTGAAGGGCTGTTTCATTTAGCACATAATCATTAACTTCACTCCTTGCTACCAGACACATTATTTTGCCTGTGCCTTCACTGAAAGGCATTTGCCATCTGCTGATTCACTCAGAACAATATTAGTGTTGTAATATTATTATTATTACTATTATTATTATTACTCCTCTTGGCTCCTTCCTCATGCTTTTCATCAGATCTCAAAGTGCTTAAAAATCCAAATTGCTCTGAATCCTGTCACAAAACTCATTGTTGTCAACTTTGTTCACAAATACTGCAGTTCATGTTCAACTATTCAGTCTCAGGCTGTTTACTAGAGGCCACCAGCACTTTTGTATGAAATGCTTCTACATCAAATCAATCTTTTTGATTTTGTAAATTGTTTTTCTACCTATTTAGTTTCAGTCTACTCCTATATTGTTAACACTCAATAATGTTCCACCTCAGTCATAACTCTTCTGTGTTGCATTTTGTCATTTTTTCTGTCTGGCCAAAACCCCCTGCTGTAATGCACACTCCCAGTCAGGGCACTTAAGTTATAGAATATCCCAATCACTTATATGTGTTTAGACTCATATTTACTACAAATGACTCTATGGGAATATAACTATATCCTAGTAGGTAGCTTTCATGCCAACAAAGTCAGAAATGGTTCTAAACAATACTGACTTTTAGGCATTGCCTTTCAAATTTGGCCAAGCTGAATTCCCACTTTCCCCCCCCCCCCGTGCAATAGTATCTTTTAAGATCTCAGCAAGTGTTGATCTCCACTGAGACAAGTTCTTAAGCTCTCACAACCGAAGCCTTCCAGTCATCTATTAAATATTTTTCATACTTTTCCTTCTCAGAATGTTTGTCTATATTTTTTTTCAAGTAAAGATATTAAAGCATCTGTTCTGCAGTCTTTTTGATTGCCAGCTCTTTTACCTCATTTTTGGATTGTCATTACTGTTCTCATGTAGCTTGCTTTAGCCTGGAGAGCCCAAATTAGCAGAAGTAATTTTGTGTGCATGCAGAACAAAGCAAAAAGTGAAGAGAATGAGAGAAGTGATACAAAGGGATTTTCCATCTCTGTCAATAAATTTACCACAATAATTACTTCCTACAACGTGTTTGTTGCTAATGGACCTGCATATAGACCTCATAATACTTTCAGAGACTAGTTTCCTTTACCGTTTGCAGGATATCTGTGCATGCATGTGAACATCTGTAGTTTTCTTATTTAAAAGTGATTCTTCAGCTAGACGCTGAGCTCATTGCTTGTGGGGCATATACACAGTATGTGATGTGTGTGCAGGTGCTCATTTGCCTCACATGGTGTGACTGGCATTCCTACTGTCATTAATGTTTCTTAGAAGGCCTGAAGATCATCTGAGTCTAACTTAAACCACATTTTAGTGCTCTCATCTCAATACAGAAATGTGAAAGGACACACAGAATCACATATTTCTGTGCACAACCAAGGGGCCAACAAATTAAACTAATAGGAACCAAAATCAAGGCCTACAAAAGGGGAAGATGAGCTGGACAATGTCTTTTCAAGGATGTGTTGGATGCTAAAAGATAATAAAACTCAATGGGAGACAACTAATTCATGTCAGACATCCAGGCAGGGTCCCCAAATACATGAACACTTCAGGCCTAGGAAGTCTTAGAGTTGGTAGAGGCAGGAGAGCATGAGTAAGTGAGCTTTAAATACACTTATCCTGTTTTTATGTTCACCCCTAGGCAGCCTCCAGTAGTCCTTCTTGAAGATGTGATTCCTAGGTTAGGGTTTTGGTCCTCTTAAGGAAGCACTGAGAAAATTTTTGAGTGTGCATATTATGGGGCAAATTTTACTTCAAATGCCTATTTGCAGGCACACTAATAAAAATTGCCCCTTATCCTCATTTTATTGTCAGCAAAGTGGTACCTCCAACAAGAAGGGTGAAAAAGTGAATGGAGAAGAGACTGTAAAAAGCAACTGTCACTGAATATATAGAACTTCACTGGTGAAAAAGTCTGCAGGACACTTTCTGAAGTGTTTACTCACCTAAGTGTCACAGCTTAATTTCACTATTGCAGAAATGAAGAGAACAGATACTTCCCACAGGAACGTGAAATGCTTCTGTTTCTTGCCACGTTGCGAGATCATTAAACAGAAGATTCTTAAAAGTCCTTCATCCTCCCCATTAGAAAA
Organism: Actenoides lindsayi; assembly: GCA_025331215.1. NCBI lineage: Eukaryota > Metazoa > Chordata > Aves > Coraciiformes > Alcedinidae > Actenoides > Actenoides lindsayi. The sequence goes on from WTSP01003139.1 coordinate 20,285, forward strand.
TGAAAGTGCAGGTGATATAACAACTTACTATGATTGCTGAGGAAAATGAGATGAGGGATTGCCCCAAACTGGTGTCAGGCTTATCCTGCTTATCCTTTTCTTTGGTGGGTTTTTTTTTTTTTTCCTTTACTGGAGGATACTCCTGGGGAAGCATTATAGCCATTGATCAGGGATCTGTTGCTTGTTATTGCAGATGGTACGGAGGTGGAGATGAATGCCAGACACATTAGGCTTAACAGGATGAGTTTTAGCAACTTGAACATGTTGATGAAAACAGGAAAGCTAATAAATCAGCCACCAAGGACCAGACTGGGAAAGCCAGTCTTTGGGCTTTTTTTTTTTTTTTTTCCCATTTAATGTGGGAAGCTTCTGGGGCACAAACAAAAGTTGCATATTTGTTGTTTAAACCCAGGCACGCTTGCAATCTGTTTGGACATTTGACTGACTTTAAACACTTCTTGGTATAAAACTAGGCTGGGGATCAAGGCAAACAGAAGAGATTAACCCAGGCTGGTCCTGAGAAATGGATGCTTCACCTCCCGTTCTTAGCTTACGCATGAAAAGGAACCATCTCTTTCACTGCTCTGGCCAAAATTTTTTATAGCCTGAAAGTATGGCAAGCTATTAAACAGTGCCACTATTGTACTCATGCAATGGCATATATCATTACATTTTGTGGTGTGTTTTGAATTAGCCCAGGGTTCAAAGCAGACTGCAATTTTGAATAGGTTGCGGTGAAGATCAATAAACTCTAGGATACAGATCTGAGTGTAGGGACCCTTTCTCTGCCCCCAAAAGAATATATTCATCCAGCCACCAGCATTAATATAGTTCTCTATGGGTCTTAAGATATATGTATGCACCTTTGCCAAACGTACTTTTGCTTTTTTTTTGGTTTTTTTTTGTTTTTTTTTAGTGTGTATATATATATATATATATATATATATATATATATATGAGAAGAGAGGTTGAACCAAGGCTGGTCTAAAACTATGTGGACCTGGCTGGAACTGTGTGAGTTACTTATGTAAAGATAGTTTTGCTTCCTAAGAAAATACAAAGGGGAACTTGAACCATGTCTTCCCATCTTCGCTGTTCCCTCTTCCAAGTTGCTTCTTGCTCCATTACAGTGGTTCTCCATTAAGGTGAATGATGTTTTCCTGAACTGTGATTTAAGGAGGTATTTTGGAGGTACACAATTGTTATTTTAATTTATTGAGCTGTATTTAATAGCTGTTTAATTTACTAAAACATGGTTTTGCAGAAAGCTGACTCAGAAATACCTGTATACCAGATTAAAAAAAAAAAGTAGGATGGCCAGAGAAGAAGGAGATGTGAAAAATAGAGCTCTTTCATTCTATTATGTGAAAAGCTCTTCCCCCTCCCCCCTCTCCACCGACATCTTGCATGTCTGTCCTACTTGATTCCATAGAAATATTCAATTTTCCAGTAGTTTCAGATGTTTTTGAAAGTATTTATATACCTGGTCACTCCTGTGAAACTATGGGGACTAATAATGACAGTAGCAATAGTGAGTAGAAAATAGGAGGCAATTCCATGATTAAGTCAAACCATTTCCTTGTTGTGCCTGAGGAAGATACTGCAAGGCATTAACGGGCCAGGTAAACCTTGGTTTCTGCCCTGATCTCATCTAAGAGTCAGGTCTTCTTCTGACCACAGAAGTCATGTTTTTACTCCATGGAAACAGGAGGGCTTGACATGACCCATACATGTATGAATCTCCTGCTGTGAACTCATAAGCTTGACAATACTGTCCATAGGCACACAACGGCCAAGACTGCTTAAAGGTATTTTGTGTGATGTGCTTGCTTAGCAGGAGTTGCTACCTGTGTCTTTGCTTACTAGGGAACCCTGCTTCCCTTCCCTCAGTATTTAATTCATTTACAGATCTGAGTCTTTAGTTTTTAAAAATACACTTCAACTGAATTGACTATTTCACTTGAGATGATCTTTAAAGTAGCTGCAGGCTGGCAATACCACTGTGTACATTGAATGAGATTTGATGCCACAGATAAATGGATTTGGGGTCTCACGTAAGTATCTGTCATTCATTTGTCACAGCTGAAATTGATCCCACGAAATAAATGGGTCTATTAACTTTTCGTGTTTATCAGTGTGCAATCCATTTCTGGCCCAGGTTGGGGGAAGATTAATTGGTTTTTCTTATTGATTTTTCCCATTTGTTCAGTTTTTGAATTCGTGAGTTCCTGTGCATGGTTGTGGTGAACACTAAAAACTTTGTTTTTAAACTGGCCTACTTGGAAATTCCTGTCAGAGGAACCAGATCTTCATGTTTATGATTTGTACTGTACTAGCTAATTGTATCTTTCACTGCCCAGAAGCAGTGGCATAAAAAACAAGCTTGGTACAACTGTCATCCACATGACGTGCACAACGGAACAACTTGCAAGGGCTCGTCAGGTCAAGGGGCACTTAGGAAAATTTGTAAATTGTTGTAAATAGCTAAGGCAGAGAAGATTTCTGCCTTATGCACACAACCCATTCACCAACACAAAACAACAAATGGTGACTAATATAGATTTTTTTTTTGTAGTATTGCAAAGCACTATTTGCACTTATTACAATGTGTTATTTATTTCACCAGAGTCACTCTTCTACCTGGAAGTCCCAGGACTTAATACATGCAAAGGTCTACATGAACACACACGTATAAATTGCACAGATGGGCAGATATTATATACTGGCTTTCAGCTGAATTAAGTGAATACTGTCTTCAAATTATAATAGTTAAAAGCGGTTCAGATTCAGGGCTTAAACTACTTGTCAGCCGTCCTTTAAACTGGACTCCATGGTGTTTTCAACAAGAAGTATTATCCTATTTTTCAAAAGTCAAATAAATCAGTTTTAAGCTCACAAAAAAGGTAAACACACTGATGCATGTGTAACTTTTCTGAGTCTATGAGATATTTTGGCAACAGGAATACAAAGAATCGTCATAAATCCTGCTGCACACAAGCACCTAATTCCTGGGGTGGAGTGCATATGTGGGGGGCTCCTCTACCATTCAATGAATTTTCCCCTGAAACTATTATTACAAAACATTAAATTGAGCAGAAGTATAAACCCCATGAGGAACTTCTATGCAAGAGTTTTTTCCACCACCTTGTTGTGGAAAAATCACTGCATTTCAAGAGGAGGTAGAAGATAGATAGAGAGACATCTTCAGCAGTGCTGGGTGGTGCCATTTCAACACTACATAAACAAAATGTGTAGCTACAGATGAAAAATAACTCAAGAGGATTACAGCCTGTGTTTTACAACCAATCTTTTTGAGCTTTTTTATTATCATTATTTTAATGACAGTAAAAGTATGTCAGAAATCTCTTTCAGCACATTCATAAGTATATATACATATGTATTTGAGTATGTACATATATATACACACATAATTATATGTAAAAGCAGACCATTGTAAATACATGTCATTCTATAAATGACTAGACTGTGCAAGAGTATAAATGTCTTTTAAAGACATTTTCAGCAAAAGTGCTTAAGTTATAAGCTCTCATTTCTGAATCCTGGCTGTAATGAGATCTGGCTGGATGTCAACAGAGATGCCTTTAAAACAGTGACTATAAGATTACTTCTTGAAGCAACATGAGCTTACTTTGCAAACAAGAGCTGCTAATGAAGAGAAATGGGGTTAGACTGCAGCTGATACAACAGCCTCTTCTCACTGCTACAGCCCTGGAGCATGGCTCGGGAGTGATTATTTTTACCAGTGGGGTACCAGGAGGATGTGGAGCTTGGCTCTAGTTGAGGCTTAGCTCTGTACAGACTCAGGGTTGGCACTGCCTCTTTTATTGTAGTACTCCAATTCTCTTGTTGGAAAAGATGTGAAGGGGGGATATATTTTATGTGATGAGTGTTTTGGGGAAAATTTTGGTTGTTCAGGGAAAAGTATTTCATCTGGACACATGCCTCTCTGTGGGAGTTGAACCATTGACTTCAGAGAGGCACTAAGTGCCATGTGGATATAAATATATGCAGAATATAAGCAGATACCTGAAAGGTATCAGTCCCTCTGGAGTGCTATCAGTGTTTGATTCAAGGCTCAGAGTGGACATCAGCAGTCCCCAAGGGTGCTGGCCTGGGGGTACCTGCACCCACCACTGCCTCCACCATCCCCAAGTTTGCATCATGGTGACACTGCCTTGGTTGCTGTGCCTGTGCTGGTTCATCAAGCTCCCGGGAGCAGTCAGAGTGAAGGGGGAGACACTGCTCCCACTTGGGCCTTGGGAGGATGTGCTGCCAGGGGATGGGAGCTCTGGGTCCTGAGCATCCCTGGCTCCCTGCTCAGGTGGCATGCACCTCCAGTGGGGTGGCTTCATGCCAGCATCTCCTCAAATCCCTGATTCTTACTGTTGTTTCCAGTTACATCAAAAGGAAAGGGTGGTGAGTCCTAATGCCATCTGGGATCAAAAAACAGAGTTAAACTTAAAAGTCTTAAAAATGAGGGAAACCTGCAAGTAGCCATGGGGGTGTGTGCATGTGTGTGTGTGTGTGTGTGTAAATGGACATCTTTATGTCTGCTTTAATTTTCCCATTTGTATATCCTCTGAAGATAAATACAGGGTGATTTCAATTCAGTTAACAGTGGTATTTTGGTAAAACGCCCCCAGAAATCAGGAGAGGCTGATGTTATTTTAAATGGTCCTTGTCTCCATTTATACTAAGCAAGCCGAGCCTGGGGTTTGTCCAAAACAGAGCAGAGAGACCACCGAGTAGTCTCATCAGCAGAGCACTAATTGTGGCCATTTATTATAGTCACTTATCTGATAGTAGCTTCTTTATCTATGATAGTTTTACAGGGATAAAATCCACCAGGCATTCGCACCAGTATATAAACATGTTACCTTGTGGCAGAGTGTCTGTTACTTACTGTCAACACTTGCCAGCAAAAAAATGCCTATCTCGATCTTATATAAAGTAATGATGAGTTTAATATGCTCCAGTGAAAGCCACAGAATAAACAAGGCATCACAAGTGTTTGCCTTGTCTGGCCTCTTAAACAAATAAAGGTGACTGAGAAGTACAAACAACACCAGGTCGGGGTTTATCAGGGCGATGGTGGCAGCGCCGCTAATGCAAACTCTCCTGGCAAGCAAAGGCTGCATGTGTGCTATTTATTACAGTAAATATTGGGGGAGACCTTTAAAAGGGAAGTCTCTTCCTTGAGCCTGGCCAGAATACTTTAGTATGAGGCTGTAACACAGAGCTAGTGCTGGTATACTGGGCTGCAGGGGGAGGAGAGGTGGACGGGGACCCAGCACACTGTCTCAGCTCCGTCAGTCTAGCCTGGCACTGTTGACTCAGGCTAAATGGTGGTTTTGTGTGTAATTGCCACGCTCAGCCCACCTTATTCCCACAAACACACACAGCAGCTAAATGAGGAAGACCCATGCTGTTGGTGTAAATGCTGTGCAATGAGAGGGAGGAAGGACCACTCAATCGCACGTGGGACTTTCATATCAAGGGAGGAAAATAACACCAACAAATGCTCACAAGTGAAAAAAAAGAAACCCATAAAACTGCTACAGTTTTACCACCGTATTTGGGTCTGCTAGAACAAACTTACTTTGCATGTGACCACAATCAGTGTCACCAACAAAATTTGATGAACTGATGATGATCAAAAACTGAAGACTGACACTTCAATCTGTGAGTAGAGTCTTTGTTAAGGAATCATTCCTATTAATGGAGGCACTTAAGACCATCCATCCCCTGGCTGACAATAAATAAGGTAACACTTGCTTGCCTTCAGTGTTGATCTTATGATAAGTGATGGAAATAGATCCCATTTTTCATAATGAAATATTGTGGACAAGTGGACTTAGCTACCTAAAACAACTGTGTTTAATGTTAAACATTGCATGAAATCACCAGAAAGGGAAAATTCAGTTACAGATTGAATGTTTTGGAGAGGATCTTAATTTAGTAATTGATCACAGCCCATGAGAGCTGATCCACACAGATATACACCTTGCACAGAAATTGCAAAAACTCTTATAGTTGGCAAAGGTGTTTGGCAAGCATTGATACCATTCCTCAGCCTCATGGGAGGGATAATGATGTTGAGCTTTGCAGAGTCAGCTTACCATGCAAAATCCCACATGTGACAGATGTGATTTTTTTTCAGGCAGAACTGCCCTTCCTGTAACTTAGGCCGTCAGGATGGGAGCTTCCTGATTTGGTTTAGCTGGAAAATGTGGGGCAATTGCAGCTTCATAATCTCTCGCAGTGAGCAACAAACTGAACTGAAAACCTTCTTGTCTGCTTTCAGCATGATTATTTCCAGTGCTGCAAACAAACAGCTGGATAGTTGGGTGACAGCGCGGCTTTGATTTGCAGCTAGAAGATCATGTAATCTGGAAATTGCTTGAAGGGATAATTTCATTCTGAATTGTTTTGGCACTGCAAACAAAATGACCCAGGACCAGATGAAATGCACTGGCAGTGCAGTCCACCTGTTGGCTAAAGTCTTCTAAAAATAGATGAATGCATGACGGATGTGGGAGAGCACTCGTGGCTGGGGAGGTGATGGCAAGTCTGTCAGCAGGAGGGATGGCATGGCTTGGGGGGGGGTTATCCAGCCCTGCTTAATACTGACTACATGCCTGTACTCTTGCACAGCTCATTATGAATAAGACTGGTGGTCACTTTGTGCAGTTGTTGGTGGCTAGAGATTCATTTTACGCCAGCATTTGCCACCTAGAAGATCTACCAGTGAGCTGTCCCAGTGGTTCCTAGGCACACAGTTTATTTTGTAGTTGGGGCAAGGCAGGAGCATGTACTCTGTTGAGTACCCAAGCTCCCAAGCACAACATTTTCTTAAATAGCTGGAGGTCAGTGGTGTCAGGGTGGCCGCATCACCAGTCCCAGGGTGTAATTCATCCTCCCGTGCAGGGATATGTGCCAGGTCCAAATCTGCATGCTGCGTGGCACGGTCACCATTGAGCAGAGATGCCTGCTCGAGGAGGGCAGGCGGTGAGAAGATGAAGGGTCACATTTCCATCTGCAGTTGAGGCAGCTGCATATCAGCAGAAAAAGTGGCACAGTTTTTCTAGCCAGTAGAACAGTAGATCCAGCCCCGGATATAAAAGTCAACCTAATCTCTTTGCACAAGCAATCAAAACTCAGTGGTTAAAACTAATTACCAGTACTGTTGATGGTGCGTGAACCAGAGGAGAGCTGGCTACTTTTCCCAGGGTTGTATAGTTTCTACGCTGCTAGCAGAGTAGAAAATATAAAAACAAGGTATTATTTTTGTCACTAAATGAAACATATCTGACTCAAATTTCCTGCAGAAGACAGCAGATCCATTGAGTAAAAGTGTGTCATTTTTATAGTCACTTCTCTGAGCACAACCACATTTAAGAAAGCCACAAACCTGAATGGCAATATGATTTTACATTTAAAAAAGAGATTTAGCATGTTAAAGTACATTTTCCCTGGGCTACAGGGGAACTGTTTCTTGCCTAGCTGTGAGTTCATAAATTATCAGGTCGAGTTCATGCACTATAATGTTTCAGGACCAAGCTGTTTTACAAATAATGCTATGCGGTGGTCCTCTTTCATTGGGAAAGCCTTCAAAAAGGAGAGATTGATATTGCAAGGAAACAATACAGAGGAGTGGGCAACTGATTCTGATAGAGTTAAAAATCTGTTACCACTTCAGCGGCTGTTGCTTAATCTCCTGTTTTCAGAGTTGATAACACGATCATGAAGTTCACTCCCGGCACAGGAGTTTCTCAATCCAGAAGTGAATTCCAGATATGAACATTAGTACTACTATTAATAAAACTTCCTTCTTTCCAATGACAAAAGTGCAAATAAATGCAGAATTTGATTTGTGATAAGAGCTGCTGGGATCCAGCCGATATCTGACTTTGTAAAAACAGCTTTGCAAACACAGAAGTATCACATATTAATTATGAGGGTACAGAAATATACCTTTTGCATTCAAACTTTTTCAACATTTTACTAGGAGATTTTGAAGCAAAACCAGGGACTGCCTTTAGTGTTTGATTGATCTGTGATTGTCAGTACCACTGCAAACAGACATCATGGAGACAGAAAAATCTGACCTGCAGCCTGCTGCCATCAATGGCATTTGCACTTAGCCTGGCCTCAGCACCTGCCTTGCAAAAGGGCTGGCCTGTAATGGTGTAGCAATGGCAGCAAGCTGAGCTGAGCTGTTTTGAAAAGAATATGGCTTTTTCCTTCAGAAGGGGCCATTCTCAGGACCAGAAGAAACAAAATTCCTTCCCCGTGTAACCCTGGAAAAACAGGGAGGAAACATAATTTTTTTAGGTCCAGGAAGCCATCATCTATAATGATTAGGTAGGAGGTTGCATTTAGAAGATCTGATTTCTAATCCCAGTTTTATAACAAACTGTTTTTAGTAAATCTTTCTGTGTTCTGTGTTTCAGCTCCTGATGTGAAAAAATAGGTGTCATGACTTTTTTTAAGCAATTTGTGAATCTCAGAGGGGAGAAAAAGATCTGCCTAAGTACAATGTAAACACCTTAATCTGAAGAGCTTTAAGACCTGGGTTAGTGATTACAGTGTGTCTCCCAGTACCCCTTCACTTTTAAAATCTGACACTGCAGCTGCAACAGTGTGGCAGGGATTTCACAGTTATATCAGACATTGTTTGCAACCAACTGTTTAAAAAATGCTTAATGAAGACTAAGTAAAGCTGTCACAAGGTCTTAGTGTGGGAAAGGGGAGGTTGCCCTTAAGATTAATACCATGATTTAATTACTTTTTTTTTCCCCTCCAGAAATGTTTTTAGCTTTTTAATAATTGTGTAATTTCATTTTATAACAACATTTCCTAAATTACCTCTTGAATTCTTAAGGTAAAACCTCTCTTTGGGCAGATAGCTATCAGTATCTATTCTCACCCAATATTCTCACTCCCCTTCTCTAGCCCCATCACCAGACGGAACTTACAAAACCAGCTTCCTTAGGAGGATTACGATGCTTTCACTGCCTGCCAAAATCAGGAAGTGTAAAATACACAGAAAAACTTTTTTTTTTTTTTTTTAAATTAATATTTTTACTTTTTTTTTTCTTTTTTTTTTTTTTTTTACAGCAAGAATTCTGAGGAAATTGGGAACAGAGCCTTATGTTATCTCCTCCCTTACAGTAAAACAAGCTTGGACCACAGTCATGGTAATTTTTATACATACGAACAGTTTGACTGAATAAGGGCATGATTGTATGTGATGTAATGCAGTTGATCATGTATGAACCTTTGGGACTACAAGCAGGTGAAGCACATTGCATGAGAAAATTGCGTCTTGGCTGTGCTATTCTGACATCGCATCAGTGTGATGCTGAGAGGGACCTGAATTCAGGTAAAATAAGTAAACTAGGAAGAAACAAGCCTGTTGCTTGCAGATTGTTGTAATGTTTAGGCATAGAAGGATGGATTACAGATTTTTCAGCCTGAATTCCTTCCCAAAAATCTGCTTAATCCCCCTTTTAATACTTGTGTGGGTGCCAGAAATGTCTTTTATTTGCTTCAGTAACAGCAGACGGTTAGTTAGATGCTATCAGCTACTTCTTTGTTCAGTTGTACTTTGCATGCTGATAAACACCACATAAGACTGTGGAAAGAAACCTTAAGCCACAAGCTTATCCTGCATATAATAGGATGCACCTTGAAACAATTTTGATGTCTCCATTGAAATCAGCTTAGGTTAAGCCTACATAAATAGTGTCAAAGGGGAACGCACCCCGAACACTCTGGGAGATCATGACAAACACTCCCGATGTTTTGCAGCTGTGCTCATCATCTGTGTATTTCACAATAAAATTTTAAAAAACGTCCAGACACCCAGCTGGTTATATTCACTGTGAGATGACTTTCTCCTCGATGGCATTTTGTTCTATATCTGTTGCCCTGCTCTGTTCCCTCCCCCACCTTCAGTCCTCTTGGCTTCTTACTAGATACAGCAAAACAAGATGCTTTCTTACTTGCATCAGGCTTCAGGACTGAATTGTACTTGTTTGAAAGTGAGAAAAAACCCCTTCTCTGAACAGAAAGGCGGTTCAATTTGTGGTTAATCACATCAAAGAACATGCAATTTCAAAGTATTTTTGAGTTAGTGCTTGCCTGCGACTGTGACTGTAATTTCCCTCTGAAGTGACTAAGTCTTCATTCTGAAACTTTTACACACATGGCAGAATCTATGTATGCAAGTGATTGTGCTTCTTCTCCGGTCTCTCTGCCTTGAGAGCTCTGATACCCAAAAGCTGAGTGCAGCTATCTGTGGGATCGAGGTCTCCTTTTGTACAAGTGAATAAAAGAAGCTCAACTAAAAGAACTCACACCTGAGTCTCCTCTCACTGACAGTGTATCACTGGCACAATTCCCTTGATGAAAGTGGAATTCCTGTTGATTTACACCAAGAGCATTAAGGAGAGAGGGCTCAGGTCTTAAGTGCTGGGGTTTAGCTGTATTTCTTCTGTCTTCATTCCTTCCCCAACGATTCCCAGGAAATCTCACTTTGGGGAGATAAGTGCCTACAAGAATGTTGAAATTAATTTCAGAACAGCCTGAAATGGCTGTGCAGACAACTAGCCAGAGGAAATGCCCCAACAGAGGGATTTATTGCACTATCGCTCCTCTTCGCCAAGCTACAATGTCTTAATCTTTCATGATGACATTATTATGAAGCAGCCAAAGCAGAGACAGCCCAGAGAGACCAACAGCCCAACACTTCTCAGCTTTCCTTGAGACCTGCTAATCCTTGATGTGACTTAAGTAGAGCTAACTGAAACATCCTTCAGGTTACCCCAGTCCAGAAACTCAGGAAGTGATTTTCAGAGGGAGTAGGATGTGCCTTCTAACCTACAAACCAAGCCTGCATCTCATCTCTTCAGGGTATCTCGGTCTCTGTTTTGGGTGTTACTGATGCACAGCCCTACCAGTGGCTTCTTCAGGTCTTGAATCAGGAGCATGGCAGGTTCCTGGAGCACAGAGAGCAGATACCCAGTGTCCAGGCCATGAAATAACCACACAAAATGGAAAGGTTTCTAGTTTGCAGTCCTACCAGAGACTGAGAAGGGTACAGAAAGCAGAGGAGAAATGGGTCTTTTATCCCTGCATTGGGCACAATCCCGTCTTCTACAGTATCTTCAATTCCTTTCTGTTTCAAGGGAAAGAAATCCTTGCAAACTGATAATACTAAAAGCCCTAAATGGCCTGTTTCTTGACAAACTGTGCATTGCACCTTTGTCTTTTACAAGCAGAATTAAACACATAATGACCTTCCCTCCCAGCTTCCAGGATTACAATAGTTTTCTCTGATTTCATCCCAATTACTTGGCCTGTAAGATGGGTCTGGGTTGGTCTGGAGAGTCCCATCTTCTCCTGAGGTTAGATGTCAGCACTGAGTCTGAGACACATTTCAGACAGCTTGCGTCATTGTGTAAACAGTGATAACAATATTTAATGATGATAAATCTGAATTTTAGCACAAAACTATAAAACAACCAAGAGAATGAATTATGCAATTTACAGCTAGCAAAAAGGCAGCCAAAGGGAAAGCAAAGGATATGTGTAGCAGAGAGACAAATTTAGTGGTCTGAGACTATAGTGTCATTTGTTTTTGTGTTTAGTAACACTTAGCAGTCATGGTGCATAAATAATCTTTATTGCAGGGGAACCCGGGAACGCTGCTGGCGACTACTTGTCATTATGCAGGACAGCCACTTCATGTGGCACAGCAAGGTGTGTCTCGGGTCTGGAGGGTTCATCTTGGGCTCATCAGTCCCCCGATGCTCAAGGGCTGATGCTGGGTGACACTGTGCTTCTACCCACCCCTGGGACGTGTGAATATGCTGGTGCTCATTGAAGCCACTTTCTGTTCCAGCCTAATGAAATACTGCTGTTCTCACTAACTTAATTACCCAAATGAATTGTAAGTATACAGTCTTACAGATTCAACAATGGCAAGAAAGAAAAGAAAAGGAGCAATAAAAGAAAATTGCACAGAGGGGACCTACAAAAACTCCAACACTTCTATCTTATTTTTGGTTCATTTGTTTATTTTTAATATAGGAAGACCAAAAAGAGGAAGAAAAATAAGGAACAGCATCTGTAAACTATATTCCTTCCCTTTTTCTTCCTGAAATCCCATCTCACTATTTTCTTTTTACTTTTATTTTTTATTATAACAGTATCAAAATCCATTTAGATATGTACTATTCCTTCATTCTTCCAGTTGAAGCCTTGAGACATAAAAGTCAATATTGTCCACAAGTTCCCCAAAATGTCCATCTTGAGAACAGAAACCAAAAAGTTTTGGTTTTGAAAACCGAATATGATTTGTTTTTCTACCTTGAAAAAAATTGAGAAAGCTCAAATACAGTGGTGGTTTTACAGAATCAAAAATGACTACCAGTATCACTGACCATTTTATTATTGTGATCCCGTGTTGATATAATATGGGTGATATTACATACTATAAAAAAAATGATGTGTGCAAGAATTAAAACTCAGCACCTTGACCTGCTATAATCATGGATAAAGTAAGGTAGAGAGGTCAACTTTGTACCCTTTTTTCCTCACCCCATTCTTGGTGGGACTGGGATGTCCTGTGGGGACATATGGGACCAATTTGACTGCTCCTTCTTACCTCCGAAAATCCCTTGATTGGGACAGAGGCGCTTCTGTACAAAACTTGTCACAGCTCTAGCCCCATCTCTGCAAGGGCTGCCTACAAAATGAGGATAGTTTGCAGATAATGCTTACTTACCTGTGGGAATGCTGTGAAAACTGGTAGCCTCTGTCCTTAAGTCCATTGTGCACAACGCTAAGTAGAAAGTGTCTGAGCTTCCTCCAGCCCACAGTGGGAAAAAAAAAAATAAAAAAATCAATATACAAGAGTGAGGAAATGCCAAATTGCTCAAGCTCTCCATTCTTCTGGCTTCTAAGAGGATACTGTAAATTACAGGGTAAACAACTTTTGAAATGACATTAAAAAAGTGATGTGTCACTTGCCAGTGTCCCTTTAACTATGAAAAACAACAGCAACATAGGAAAAAATGTAAATTTGCCATCAGGCAGATCTTCCCCCACAGCATAATGCAGAATTTGATGAATAGAATGAATGAAACAACGGAGGATCCAAGCATTACACAACGGCTATAATTGTGCTAACCAGCTGTAGTCATCTGCTGCTTCCAAAAAAAGTTCAGAGCATTTTGACAGTGTTGCCTGTGTGGATTGGAAGGCTGCAGCAAAAATCTATTTCGATTTATTATTCGGAAAAAAATTCTATTCCTTAGTGTCAGATTTTGCTTGGAAGGTGCCAAGACAGCGGAGAGTCAAGAACAGGATTACTTACAAAGCTGAGGGAAAGAAAAAGAAAACAAACAAACAAACCAACCCAGAAAAAGGCAGTATCTCTTCCAGGGGAAGAAGATTTTAGTTGAGAATATGCTGCTGGATGCAGTTGCACCCAGCCTGATCCTGTGCCTTTTCCTGAGAGTGATGGGAGCACTGTCCCTGGAATACCCAAACTGGAGGCTTTTTGTAGCAGGGAAAGGAGGATTTTTTTCCAGCACAAAGGCTGACACTGGACTGCTATTTTGAAAGCATTATGGTGTGGCCATCTTGGTTGTTTGAGGCAAGGCTTGGGAATTAGGCATTGCAAAGCCCAGCTTTTAGGCATCTGTAGACAACATGTGGCGAAAGCTGGGGCCGCGCAGCAGCTGGGCCACCTAATTCGGCTAGCAGGAAAGGCCGAGGAAAGGGACAGCAGTCCTGGCTCCGACCCTCTGGACCAACGTTGCTCTACTGAGAGACCCCCAAGACAACACAGAGACCGGGAGCTTGCTGTGTGGGCATCTGCTGCACAAACTAGCCCTGAGGACACAGACCCATGGCCACTGCTTCTGGTCTCTTTTTCTCTTTCCTTGTAGCATTACCCAGAGCTATGCTTTGAGGTTTTTTTTTCATGCTGGAGTCTGGCTGTCTAGAGGAAGGAGAGATGATGCAGTGTATTAGGAGGATGCTGTACCTCCATAGGTATGGTATGCCCTGGGTATGCAGATGAATCCTCTTCAGGAAAACTCACTGTTAGTATGATTTTAAATGGACTGCTTTTTCATAAATACCTTTTTTTTGATACATTCACAAGCCATGGAGCTCTAGGAATGCTTTGGTGTGCATGATGTGCCAGTCAGATTCATTTAATTTGGAGGTGAGATAGGCAGTTTTATCCAGCTTTTAGTACTTGGTTTTGTTTTTGGTCACAGATCATTTACTGAACCTGTTTTAAGTGGAATGGAGGGTGGTTTTTTTTAAAGCCAAGAGAGTTGGTTCTGGCTTGTTACAAAACAGTGGCTTTCAACAGGATCCAAATCTATCTTCAGCTTTTCTGGGTAACTTTAAATGAGTACTTTAACTTGGGGATTTCTGTGCCGAGGAAGAAGGGAAGTTAACAACTCAGCACAGGGCAGAAGTAGAACTGGCATGTGAGTGTTTCTGGTGTCCTGTGTCTCCCTTTCTGAACTAGTGCTCTAAAAAATGAAGCTGATGTAGGTCACCCTGCACCTTATGAATTGTAATTCTCTGTCTTTCCTCAGTTTTCTGCTCAGGTTCCGCATGACCCTACTGCTAGAGACAGTGGGGGTGGCACCTCTGTTCAGTCATCGTTTTGCTTAAGTGAGAAAAACCTTTTATTTTGAGTAGAAAACCCTGAAATAGTTTAGTGATTGTCCACTTCATTTACATAAATATTTTCATGGAAACTGTTCAGCTTAAGCATGAGAATTAAGCTGAGTTAATGTGGTAGATATTACTTGCAACTAAATTCAAAGGTTTTGAAAAGGCTGTTGCAAACAAAAATTAGAGGAAAAAAAAATTGCAAAAAAAAAAATGGATGGAGCAAACACACAGATCATACCCTGAAATACAGCCTCAGTAAAACACTGATGATAGTTCTGCTTCAAATGGGAAGTCGAGCTAGATGACCTCTAGAGGTCCCTTCTACCCAAAATTTCTATGATTCTGCGAGTCGTATACATTTCCTCATCGTTTCGTCTTGTCATTTTACTTGTTAGTTCTCCCAGTGAAAGCCTAGAATTTAAAACTTTACTCTCTTTTACACCAGAGTATTTGAGCAGTGTCTTCTGTCACTGGATTAGGCTATAGGCAAGCATTTGAATTCTGCTGCTAAACAGTGTCAGAGAGGAACAGACTAAATCAAGAAAATTCTTTTTCCACCATCTAGCAAAACGCTAGATCTCAGGACTCTTTCAAATTCACTTGGTTTTCTTCATGGTATTGCCATACAGATGTAAGGTGTGGTGGGTGTTCCAGTTAAGCTTAGCCTCTTAGAGCAAGGATTGGGACTGAAGGTGGGGAAGGCAAGGTTGTGGGGTGGGCAGCAGAATTACATTGCATTGTCTCATCTCTTGGGCTGGATGGTGGAGGCCATTTGACAAGAGGATCACTGTATAGCAAACAGCAAAGGAAAAGAACTCAGTCTGTTTTGAAATATTTATACCTACAGCACAGGATACTTAAAGGACTTGGCCATCCAGCTGTTTGCAAACAATGAACAGTATTGGAGCAACAGCAAATCACTCTCCCAGTATTGATTTTCAAATACATGTTTGGACTGGCACAGCTCTGACCTACTTAGGAAAGATCTGGGCAGAGCAGATCAGCTTGCGCTACTTCCATCTAGAGTTCCTGATGTTCCACCTCCTCACCCAGTCCCTGAGATGAAGGCTCAAATATTGTCAACTGTGAGAAGGTGTGTGGGCTACAGGAAAAGTTTGCCTTTCCAATTCCTCCATCTCACTGCTCAATCCAGCAGTAAATTATTCATTTTGCTCTCTAACCTGGGATTTAGAAAGATCTGAAAACTTCAGCCTTGACCTCAACTGACAGTGATAAGATGCTGGGTACCCTCTCCTCTGCCAGCTCCCACTGCCTTTACAGTGATTTGGGAACACTCCCCACCTACCAGCACCATGGCTTTCCATTGCATTGTATTCTTCCCCTTGGGTATATTCTTCTTCAAATCAGATATATTTATAAGAGAGAAGCTGTTGCAAAGCAAAGCTGCATGGTGGTGGCTATAGCGTCAGCAGCAGCACACAACAGGCTGGGAGCAGGGCTGCAGCACTCTGTCAGGGATCTGGGTTGCTCTGGATGGGGCCAGGGCTGCATTTGTTTTAGTTGCTTTGGTTGCTCGTGGAGGCTCAGATCAACCCCCTGGCCCCAGCATTCACTCTCTGGAATTTGAATGGTTTATCTCACGCCCCAGCGGGGTCCAAAGCAGCGTGCTGCACCAAGCCCCTGCTTATCGTGGCTCTGACATGGCTTCTCTAAGCAAATGTTTAGCCCTACTTGACTCGGGATGAGTGCTGTATTGATTATTAACTTTAAACAAACATCTGGTTTTCATTACGAATGGTAGCAGACCAGAGAGGGGTGCTGTACTGGGCGGTGCGGTCACTTAACAACCATCAGGGCTGGCTATAAAGAAAATTTAACATATCCTGTAATTACAGTCTGCACAGCACAGGGGGATTTGGGATCTGCAGATCTGATTTCAGAACAGAAGAAAATGTTTATTGTATCTGCTACGCACATTTATTTACTCAGTAGTAGCAAGACTTTTGAAATATTGCCTGTGCAAGAGCTTATTCCTTGCTTACGAGAAGGACTTTCTTGTTTAAGCCAGGAAACTCGAGTGAGGCTCACGGTCAGGATGGCCTGCTTAATGCTTTTACAGGCTTCGGGATTTCAAGGTTTGTCGAGTACGCAGATCTGTTCTGAAATATAAATAACATCTTCCCCATCTCTCCACCAGCTCCAGCAAGTCCCATCTCCTCCAGCCATGAGGAAAAGCTGCAGCTGAGGTGCTCCGCAGTGACCCTGCGGGGCAGGAGGATGAGATGGTGGTGGGGACATCGCCCCAAGAGCCCCTGGCCCCACTGGTCCCTGGCCTCTGAAGAGGATGGGGGATTTGAAGGCTGTCCAAGGGTGGCCCTTGGCCTGTCCCTACACCGATGAACCCCAAAGGGTGAATTTGCACCCAGCAGCCGCATCCATAACCCCGTGTGAGGCATCAGTGCCTGGCTCCCAGGAACTTATCATCCAAAGGGACGTTTTGGGGATGATGTAATGCTGAAACTTGAGCTCCGGCTGAAAGGACAGAGTAGGTGGAGTTTTTGTGGAGCCAGACAGAGCTGGGATCCTCTCCCTCTCCCTTTTTCTCTTTTTCTGGCTCATTCAGGCTGTCTCAATTAAAGCTCGGTCGAATTAATCTTACACTCTTAATGTCAGTTGCTATTTTTCTAATTCACCTCCACACTCTTAAAGACTGTTTCTCCAAACAAAACGGGTCTGTTCTTCAATTTCGGGCTGTCAATTTCATGGGCTGCTGATACATTTATTAGGTGTGTAATTTGCTATTTTTAGGAGGCTGCGGGGGAGCAGCACCATTTTTTTTCCCTTCTCTTTTGCATTTATAAACCTCTTACAGTTCCCTGTCCACTGAAAATATTTTTACTATTTAAAATGTAGTATCAAAGTCCGAGTATCTTGGTCCAAATTCCTCCCTGGTGTAACTCTACTGACCTCTATTTCCCAAGGAGTGAATTTATTCTCTCATTTTATTTTTCTTTTTTTTTTTATTTTTTAATTTGGCAACAATTTGAAGCCGATTCCTGTGTGGTGAAGGGGGACATATCTACACCCTGGCAAAGAGGGTAGCCTTTTTTGCCTGTCTGGGGCTCTGAAACTAAGAGAGTGGAGTGGTGATCATCACTTCTTGAGAAGACAACTCGTCTCCTGTGCCAACCATGCTCAGTCTGGGAGTTTCACCACTTACCAAAGCCAGGTGAGGTGTTAGAGGCACAAGGGGATTGTGCTATGGCCTTACAGACAGAGCCAGGGGCTGTGTATTTGTACATTGAAAGCCACTAGATCAGCAGACAGGTTAACCAGTAGTGGTTAACCAGTGGATGAGTGCTTACATTATACAGGGTGTAACTGGGAAAGGATGGTGGTATTAAAGAGAGAGAGGAGATGGTTACACTTCCCTTGACACATGATTTCTGGAATGGTGGAGAGACTTTGGGGAGAGTCCATACATGGTTCTTCAATGAAAGCAACCAAAGGTAAAAGATGCCTTCTGGCATTTCCTTATGTCCGTATGCCTTTTCCAGCTGGCTGGGGACATTTACTGCCTCCTGTATCTCTCCAGCATAAAAATATGGGGGCTTTGGAGTGACTGTCCCAGTTGTGCACAGTCATTACTGCACACTTTCTGCCATCAACATTGCCAAAGATGCCTTGCAAAGAAGGGATGTGAGTGTGACGTGTCACAAACCACTCCCCTAGTATTTGTAGCTGCTGTCCATGGGTGTAGCTCATGCTGAAGCCCAACACTTTCTACTGTAGACCTTTGCTGAACTGTCATCTCTTGTCCTGTTGTTCTTCCTTCCCATGGCCACACCTGTGTGCACACAAAATGCAGTAAAGCAGTGCCAAGGGGCTCTCTGAACAAGATACAAATGTGGCCATGCAGACAGCTTTGAGCTGAAGGTGGGTTGAGAGACTGGCATCAGGGTCTCACAGCACTACCTCATACTACCTAGATGGCCAAGGGCCAGAGAGGATGGTGTCTACTGCCTTCATGGGCAGCAGTAAATGACACAGAAATAAACAATGTGGGAAAACAGAGCTCTAGGGCCAGACCTCCAAGCATAATTAGACACCTAATTTCCTTGTGGGCCTCCCACTGAAATCAGTGGGAGGTTAAATGTCAGAGCACCTAAATGCCTCTGGAGATCTGGCCCATCACTTTCTCATTATAAAATGCAAGAGATAAGCTCGCCTGTGCTGTCCACACGCCAGATGCAGTTGGACCTATTTGCTCTCTCCTGTGTATCTGTGCACTGGAATTTCTCTGGGGTCTAATTCTTGGTTTATCCCCACTGTGTGCAGGTCTGCTCTGGGCATGTTTGACATGGTTTGTGGTTTGCTGCTGCTACCAAAAGTTGCGTCAGAAAGAATCTCACGACTGCTGTGCTGTCTGGGCTGCTGTGCCACAGGGTCCCTCTGAAAATCTCCCTTGATGGGATGGCAACCTTAGAGTGGGGAAACGAGTTTGAGTCCAACTGCTCACCAAAAAAGATGGGGAGCAGGATTTGAATGAAAATGCAGAAGTGATGGCAGTTGCTCCAGAAAATGTGTCTGAAAAGTCACTTTGTCAGGATGAGGCGGGAAACTGAACATGGGGGATGGCAGGGGCTAAACCCCTTCCTCTGCAAGGCTCCCCTTCCAAATAAACACACAGAGTTAATTAACAGCTGCTATCTCTGCAGATTTGCTAGGTATGCTCTGCCGTGCTTCTGCTGCCTCCTCTGTGGTCTTCAAGCCCGCTCGGCCCAACAAATTAAGCAGTGTAACTCCTCCGTACAGGCTCGTCCAGAGCTTGTTACAGCTAATCGAGTGGTAAGTGATGGACACCCCAGATAGTCTGCTCATCTGCACAGCCCCATTTATCTTAATCAGGAGTAAAGGCTGGTCCTAGTCTGTCCTTCCCAGGGCTGCAGGCAAGTGCTCACCACCACCTCTCCTTGCTCAGTGGGAGGCCTGGCCACGAGGCCAGGAGCAACCCTGGCTGATGGTGGGGGATGCAGAGAGTCAATCCCCTGGGCTGGGAAGGCAATGAGCATGCCAGACCTCCGACTGAACAGCTGAGATGCTGTGCTTGTTGGTCCTGCTGTATCCTGCTCTGTCAGTGCTGCGCTCCTGGACACTTGTCCCTGTGGTCAAGCTCTCTGAGGGCTTGCAGATGAAGCTGCTGGAGGGTGGTTAGGCATTTGGGCTGGATGACTGCATTGCTGGCTGCTTCTTTCAGCCTGGAGGAGATGTGTTGTCACTGGGGGCAAAAGGTTGTACCATCAGCTAACTCATGGTGACGAGGGCCATCAGCACTATAGAAAAAAAAAAAAAGCAATTTGGAAATAAACTGATTAAAGACTCACAATGCACGTGGGTACTTGTTTTATGTAAACAAACATACTCAAAGGCAGTTTGTAGAATTACTAAGTCAAACACTCAGAAGGTGGCAAAACTCATCATGTGTGCTGCCTCTCCTTATTTTTAATTAAGAAGGAAAATAGATGGTTGTTGGAAATTTCAGACAAAAATGTCAAAACCTCTTGACCAACAGCTGTTATTTTTTAACTGGCTGTTCTGACTACCCTGATTTTGTGTTGTCAAAGGGGCTCCTTACCTTACTCATAGACTTGGAGGCCAGTGCAAATCTAAAACATCTTTTATCCTGTTACAGGAGATTTCCATTCACTCTTGCCAACTGTTGAATTTATGGATGTCATGGTACTTTCTGACTCCTGTCCATCCTTGTAATCATCATCCAATCAAATCAGTTATTTGGTGGATGACATTTACTTTTGGTAAGAATTTTTTCATGTGAAAATTTGTACTGGTAAATAATGCAGGGTAACAATTTTCAGCCACATTTTTTTTTTCACTGGTGAACATGTACTTAGGATAAATACAAAATTTCTGTAAAAGGAAATGAATTGTAGTTAAATAATTCTGAAAACATAGAAGCATTTCATGTTGACATTTTAAAGACAGTCTTTCAATAGCATTATTCAAAACCAATGCTTGTTTCAGATTTACTTCACTTTTATTGAAATTGCTTGAGAATGACATTAAAAGCTTGCGAAGGAACCCAAATACAGCCTTTGACTCAAACATTTTCCCTCCAACATTTCAGTTTTGAAAAAAAAATCTAAGTCAGAACCAACACATATTTGAGGTCCACTTCAAGCAGTCCTTCCCCTTGTGCTCTTTCTGTGTCATTTGGTTTTGTTAGTGAGCTAAAAGATCAGTTTTTGCTTTTCTTTCTGGGCAAACACTGTTGTCCTGGATTTGGTTCAGGTTAATTATCACAAACAGCTGCTGACCCAAGGAGTTGGGAGGGGCTGCAGATGGGAGGGCCCACAGGCAGGATAAACAACTGAGCCAGCCAATGGGATATTCCATACCATACTGAGTCATGCGCCTATATAAGGGGTGGGCTGGGCCAGGGTAGGGGTTGTTTCCAACTTGTTTCTGTGTGACTGGAGCAGGGAAAGTTGGTGTCTTGGGTGCAGGTAGAGCCTTCCTAGATTCTATAATTTGTCTGTCATAGGCTTTATCTACTGTTTCATTAGTACTGTTGTTTTCTTCTCTCTTTGTGTTGTTTTATTAAGCTGTCCTTATCTTGGCCCCTGGGGCCTCTCTCTTTTTTTTGTCTTCTTCCTGATCCTGCTTCCCATACCACAGGAGGGGGTGTGTGTGTTTGGGAAGCAGTGGGTGAGTGTCTCTGTGGTGTTTAGCTGCTAGCAGAGGTTAAACCATGACAGCTGCCTTTCCATTATTCTCCAGCTACAACCATCAGCCACAAATATCTCAGTTTGATGAATTTTTGTTTTGGCTTTTCAGGACCAAGGCAGATGGAGGGTGACCCCTCTGTAGCTCAGCACCTGCAGTGGGTCCATTTTCTGTTTCCTATACTTTTGCTACTGCGCCTGTGGCTGCTCTGGGATTTCAAAGGTGAGAAGGTGGGAAGACATGAGTGCCATGGATATATCTTTACATGATGCAAAGTTTTTGAGTGTGACTCTCTACTTTCTAAGAACAGTGTCAACATAATTACATGGAAGAGTGAGCAAGTGTTTTTGCAACTTTCCTGCCTGTCTTTAGCGTGCACATCTGAGGGGGAAGTGGCTGGTGGTAAGCCATATATAGGATCTTTAGGGAAGTAGTGAGATATCAGCAGTGTAATGTCACACACATTAATCATGCAGAAGTGCTCTGTCCAAGATGATGAGGCTAATCATGAAAGTAAATTAGTGTCCTTGCAGGACCAGGTATTGGCAAGGCAGATGAATTCCTCAGCTCCTGTGTTCTAACCCCAGAGCCCCTGGTGAGGGCACAGTGGTATTGCCTTAGAGGGATGCACCTGCTGGAGGGTGCATTCAATGTAAAAGTTCTTTTTCCAGACCAACTCTGCACCAGATGTGTGTTTGGTTTTTTTCCATGGTTGGACAGCTGTTTTTCACATAAGTTTGACACACAGGCCCTGTCCTTCTCATCACCAGTGGAAGGGAGGACCTTTTGTGGAGGAGTAGTATCCAAGGGCTTGGCATGCTGCTGGAAGATGACTAGTTAGGTCTCATCCCCACTGATGGATACAGATGCTTTGAAGACTGTGCATGGTGCTTACAGTAACCCTACTGAAATTCCTGCAGGCAAAGCATGGGGATCAGCAGAGAAATGCTGTGCATTGGGGCCCTTGTCTGCACCCACCCTTCTTCCAACCCTGCCTGTGGTGCCTTAGAGCTGCAGTGCCAGCTGCGTGATCCACCTGCACCCAGGCCCTCAGCATCAGCCTGATGATGGGTTGTGTGGTGGGATTGGTGTTTGGGAGCACTGGTGCATGTCCCCAGCATTGCCTGCTACTGGAGGGCAACTCCCCACATACCACTACGCAGACAAGCACACAACGAAGCCAGAAGTATGCACTGAATCACCCGTGATTAGTAGTTTATAAACCACACAGACCATGGTAGTCTGATTTCTCTTTATTGTGTATGGCTCCTTGGGAACCAAATGTCCTGCATTTTACACAGTTTACTCCAGACAAAGGTCCCTTCCCTTTTTCTAATCTTGCCTTGCTTTTCCTTCCCAAAGCTGGCATATCAATAAGTCATCTCCCTTGTATCCAGGAGGTTTCTAAACAACAGGAAACTTCAGGGATGGAACAGAAACATAAAACATTTCTGCAACTGTTTGCCTTCTGCATGCTAAGAGAGACAGAGTTGCGCTGACTGGCTTGGGGGATTTTGCTGTGCATCCTGGTTGAACCCAGTTGTGATAAAACCTTGACAACACATGGTTTTTTTTTTACTTATTGGGTAATAGGGCTGGAGCTGAGCTGTGAGTGCCATGTCTCATATGGGAGATACATTTATGGGAGCTGACAGCAACTGTTAATGATGAATCTGGGTAAAGTTAGCAAGAAATCTGTTGCAGAACCCAAAGTCATGAGCATCCCAGCCTTTGCTCCAGGACTGTCTTTAGATAAGCAGGAAAAGTCTCCTTTCTGCCTTGCTCTTTGCTAGTGGCTTCTTATTTGTTCGTTGGTAGTATATCATATATCCCTTCACATGAGTACTTTCTAACATCTGGGCATTTTATGGCCTCTCTTTATGCTTCAGGACACAAATTTTCTGCCACTGCTGCTGTTTCCATCTGCCCATAGGATGAATGTGTCAGACCTTCAAAGCAGAACCAGAAGTGAGGAGGGCAGCACAATGCTTTGGTCAGCAAGAAGGTGTGAGCAAAGATGCAGCAGGAGAATTCAGAGTCCCCATCTCCCCTGCCCTAGTGAATTGTGTGTTGAGCAAGAGACTGAGAATGAGGTGTAGCCCTAACTCTGCCACTAAGTGCTTTTGTAAGGCTTCTTACATTTCTGTGCGTTCCTCACCTCTCTTTCCCTGCTCTGCTTTATCTCTGGATATGAGGCAGTGGGCCAATTTCCCTTGGGACTTGCATGATGCCTATCTGTGTTTGATGGTCTCTAAAGGTACACTTGTAACAAGCCCTTTCCTGGCCTGGCTGCATCTCCTTGCGAGCAAGTCTGTCACTATCTTACAAGCAATAAGGCAATTCATCCATATCCAGATCTGACTCTCAGCAATTGCAAATCCTCTTTTTATTTTAAAAATGTCAAAAAGATTCCTTCTCTCATAACTTTTAGTGGATATAGACTTTCATGGCTGGATTATTTCTCATCCTAAGAAATGGGATCACATTGCTCCCATCTCCTGTCACCTTCTTATCCATTGCTGAATTAAATTCAAAACCACTTTCCTGCTTTGTAAAACCCCTCAGGACTCTGCTTCACCTTCCCTCATTTCCTATCAGTACTGCTCTCCTTCTGGACCATATTTTCATCCCTTCTTTTGGATAGTCCATACTGTTTCTCTTGCGTCTGCTCCTTCTCTGTGCTTGGAGTGAAACATCTTGCCCCTCTAAATCAAATCCTTCCTCAAAGGCTTCATTTTCTCCTTAGCTTACATTTGGCTGTCTATAAAACATTTTTTAACCTGTTTAAGATCTTTTATTAACGCCTCTGATGCACCCCCACGTTTTATTAGCTTCCTGCATTTGCACAATATCAGAAACACCAGTTTGTCTTGGTAAGGTACAGGCCAGTGATATCAGATAAAGCTCTGTGAAGCTCTTCCCTTAGTAAACTGATGGAACAGAGATTTATCATGGAGAAAATCCACAGTTAGGTTAGTGGTAGGTACCCATAACTTTAAACTTGATAGACATAAATGACAGAAATAATCAACAGAGTTAGAGGACAGATGTAAGTTAAAATGATTGCTGGTTTATTAAAGCACAAAACCCTATATACAAGTAGAGATGCACTCTGCTCAGATGAGATGTTTGATCAGTCTGCAAAGATATGCAAGAATGGGCTGGGTTCCCTGCAACCCTATGTGTGCAGACAACATACCTGAAGTTCAATACCAGAAAGGTTAGTAAAAACAAGTTCTGATTCTTTTTTTTTTCTTTCATTGAAAAATGGCCATTTCAGCCAAACATGAAAATCTTGCTTGTCAAAACCATCAAATAATCTGCCACTTTTGGAGGAAGGGTGTGGGGGATTCTTTTTTCATTTTTAATGTTCTTTAGTGAACAGCTTATATATATCCTTGCACACCCGCCCACCCACACATATGTAAATATAGATCTATGAAAATAATATGAAATGTAGTTCAATCTCATGGCACATAATAATTAAGGGCCCTATTTAAATAAGCATTTCAGCATATGCTTACAATCTACCTGGCTTCAATGGGACTTGTGCACACACTTCATTTCTAGCACATGCTTCTATACCTTTTCTGAACTGGGATTTTACCTGAATGAAAGCTAAAACATTGAGCATTTTTTTTTCCTCCTTCCTTACAGAATAAATGTCCTTTTATAACTGACATAGGAGACTTTCAAGCTTTTCTATGCAGAACGTAGCTGTACAAAATTCCTAACTATGTAGCAGAAGCAGCGACACTACACATTGCTCTGCTGGCAAGTTACTGTGGCGAATATTTTTATTAGATTTTAGTCCATTCATACTGTGAAGCGGCAGTTACTCTGCTGAAGATAAAGTAAGAGTGATTTGGATTGGAGCCATGCTTTTGACTACAATAACTTTATTGGCTAGAGTCTAGTTTGTGTAATCACTAAAATTAACACATGACAGTATGAGTGCTGACTTCAAAGCAGGAAACAATCTCAGATACAGCTACAAAAATTGCTCCAGCCCAATTACTGTAAAACAGATGAAGATAAAGTTAGTGTCCCAGTGAGTCATCCAGCCAAGATTCACATTTCAGAAAAAGAGCTGTTCCAGGGGTAGAAATGAGGACAAAACTGTTTCAGAATAGCCATGAAAAATATGTGCAGAACATGGTCTGATTATACAAATTTGCAGACTGTTCCCAGCAAAATGAAGGAAAACAAATGATCCTTAGTAATAAAGGAGCAAATATCTCCCTGGTGAAGAAAATGGAGTGGATTTGGCCTAGTGTGTTTTTCATTAGCTCTTTCCATTAAAAGAACACATTGTGCAATGAATTTTGGCTTAATATTTAAGTTTTGATTAAATTAAATAAGCTTTTACAATATTTAAGACCAGTAGAAAACATTTTTATGATTTGTTACAAATCCCTGGGGAAATATTTAAAAACAAGACCAACAAGCAAATATATTATTAACATATTTTCAACTTAGATTTTCTAGTATTGTGTTGAGCATGAGAATCTGAAAGTAAAATTCAGCAGGAATTGACTAGAAACCAAACTGAAAGTAGTTAGCTGTGGTTCAGTCTTTATGCTGACAGGACTGGGGAAGGGCAAAAGGATGTGGAGGGAGAAGGGAGGGAGAAAAAGAGAATAAGAAAAAACCCTGCAGAGGGTGCAAGGAGTAAAAAATACATCTGCTAACATTTGAATAACCTCAGTTATTTGAAACATGGTCGTTGTCTTTACATATTCTGCTGGATTCAGGCATCCAGTCACCATGTTGAACAGGATCCTTCCTATTATCTGATTTTAATGTCTGCCAAGATCAGTTTATATGACTCTAGCATTTCACCACTCTATTATTTGTGCAGTGCAAATTGTTCCCATCATTTATCTTGCTCATAACAAAATGATTCCTAGTTCCTTTTTTTTTTCCTCCTCAAGGTTACCTACTCCTGAACCTTCAGCCTGGGCTGGCAATGCCTTTCTCTTGCCCTTGTCATAGCAAGAACATGACCCTCCCCCGTGTGAGCACTTAGGCGATGGAAGAGCACATAGTTCTCTGCAGCTGAGTTGCCTCTTGTGATACTTCTGTAGTTGATGGGCAACAAATGCTTCCCAAATAGAATATTTGTTTTGTATTAGATTCTTGTATGCAGCACAGAGATAAGGTGAACAGCTAACACCCCAACAAAGAACTGAACTGTCATTTAGCCTTAGAGAAATTTGGCTTGTTCTGACTTGATTAAAAGAAGTCCAGACATGCAGCACTGCACAAACATGTTTTACTTGTGTATTTCAATCCTTGTTTTACCTCTCTCTTTTCCTGTCCCCCTACAGGGACAGTGTTTTTGGTAGTGCTTTGTATAGGCTGTTTTGCATAGTAATAGCATGAAACAAAAATTGAGAGAAATCTGGAGCCCAGGGAAAAAAAATTATTAGCCAAAATAATATATTTTTTTAAAAAGCCAAACAAGAAAAATCAGGGAAAATGGGTACTGTTGTCTCCCGGAGAACTGATGGGGAAAAAGTGCTTTGTGCTGTGTTCCTTACTTGGTTCTGTGCCTATAGTGATATGCTGTCTATATCATATACATCTGTAATGTGCTTTGAGATATCTCTAACTGCAATCTTAGAGCCAAGTAATGTGATTATTATTACAACCTTAGCTCCAGAGTGAAAACTGCAAATCACTTAATACTGGTTTGTCTCAACCCAAGGAGATAAGGAGCTAAGCATTTGCAATAGGTGAAATAACTTCTTGTGTGACATCTCTATGGAAGGAGTTAAAAAAAGGTAGGTGGCCATCCTGCGACACAATGTCAATGCAATTAGTGATGCTTATGGTTGATTGGGACAGCAGAGGTGGGGAAATTGCAGCTTGTTAGTCCCATATACATTATGGCCTCCTAATGAACTCCATTTTATAGACAAACTCCTTTAAATTGTCTCTTCCAGTGATTAATTCACCTCTTTCTCCCCTTTCGGCAGGCTCTTGTTGATAGGGAGTGTCCAGTGTTGAATGAGTAAAAAGTACTAATGCATGTTCTTTCCAAGGAGAGATAACCCTTCTCTAAACATGATGAATGCATCTTTTACGGAGGAAGATACCCTGTGCAGCAAGGGCTTATGTATAAGCACTGGAAAGCGTGTATCGCGAGGGGGTTGGTGGGATGACTTCTTGCAGCTCCTGTCTATTTGCAGGGGCTTTTGGGGGCTTTTTGGGCTGCTATTGGAGCCAACCAGCCTCATTGCAGAGGCCAGATAGGCGGCAGGGGAGGGTCCTGCTCACCCCAGCTGGGTGCGGAGCTCTCCACCACCAAACCAGGAACACCCCAGCCAGTGCTTTTCTATTCAGGGATCTTTTTTTTTTTTTTTTGGCTCAGATATTTAGAGCTGGACTGAAGTCATACTGGGGACCTGAGCCTGTCATTCCCAGTTCCCCTGAGAAGAGCTCCTGCTCAACCCAAGTTGGACTTTTGCTGTGAGTCCTGCAGGCTGGACTCCTTGTTTTTGTTTAGTCCTTGCTGAGGCAAGGGTCTCATCAATGCTAGTGGGAGTTGGGCTGGAGGGGAGACTGTGCAGGAGCAGAAGGATGGCATGAGGGCTGCACGCCCAGAAGAAGCTTTTCTCTGCTTGCCCTTCTGTTTACCTTCATGTTTATCCAGATATTTTTGGCTGAGGGTAGGTAAGAGTTAAACACAATTGAAGAGGGAAGATGATTGTACTTGGCATTCTGCAGCACAGAGGTAAAAGGCCAAAGATGTGTAAATACAGAAGGCTAACTAAAATTATACACATATATTATATATACATATCTTTATATATATACCCATATGAACAAACAAATAATATCACAGCACATGTGCATCAGTCTTTTTTTCCAATTCAACTCTGGCAAGGGAAGATAGCAGTGAAAGAAAGAGAAAAAAAAAATCTTCCCCAAGCTGATTATCAACTAAAATACTGTTTTATTTTCTGTCTAATAAGTACAAGAAGTTCCATAACTCCCCTGATTAGGCATATTATCCTTCTTCAGAAAGTCAGCTTGATTTATGCAGAAAGTGATTTGGACATACTTTCCTCTGGCTATAGAGATTTCATAATTCCTGTTGTATGTCTGGAAAATCTCCTCTCGTCCCGAGTCCAAACCAAATTAATGTCTTCCAGAATGACCTGAGGAATTAATGAGGTTTTTGCTGTCAGTTCTGCCCATGCAGGGTCAAGTAAATCATTTGCTGGCCCTTACTCCAGTGTTTTTCACTGTCTTTCTGACTCCATGTACAATGATAACAAAGTTGCAGATGCCTTTGAAATACGGCATCACTGACACTCTCCGTCCATCTGTTGGGACATATTTTAGGCTCTGTTTCTCTGTCTGTTGTAAACTCTGCCTTTAATGGAGTCAGTAATTGCTGATAAATGGGGTATCAATGAAGTCAGTGTACTGTAGGTTTCCCCATTCTTTTCTGCTGATGTGTGCTATTTAAATCTCTCTGCCATTACTTAAAGTTATTGTGTGTTCTCGTCTTTAATTCCAGCCCCAGCATTCTTGGCCTCAGCCGTGATTTTTAATACATAGCAAACTAGGTACTATGGAGAGCTGTTTGGCAGTAAACAAGTTATCCTCAATTCCCCATTCTGCTGTCCCCAACTAAAGAAAATGTGAAACACATTGAGAGTACATACATTAAGTTCTGAGTAATTCACAGATTTTCTTTCTCTCATGTCATAAATATTTTAAACCAACTCAATTTTGACATTGCAGCCAAGTAATAAAAACCACGATCCATCCCCTCTCCTTTGGTCCTCACATGGTAGAAAGGCTGAAGTAAAATAAGCCCACACTTTATCCTACATTTTATGTTACCTTTCTTTATAATTTATCACAGCTTTTAAAGGTATTAAAATCTTATTTAAAATCAGTACTGTTTGTGTCTCTGACACTGTGTAATCTACAATCTATTAGGCTCTGTGCCAGCTATTTTGGCAGTTATACCTCATTTTTTTGCATGGCATCTAAGCACAGAATAGTGACTCTAATTGCAAAAAAAACCCGATGACACTTGCAGTAGCATCTGCACTCAGCAGGCCTGTTCAAAACACTCACGCAGTCACAGTCCCTCTTCAAGTGTAAAGGCAAAGAGCAGAAGAAATGAATGGGAAAATCAGATCACCCCATTGTGTCCTTTTACTGGCTGCAGCCAAGACCAGAGGATTTAGGAAAAAGGTGCAAATAAATGAATATTGGGTAATTATGGAAATGTTATTACATAGGGTACTGTTTCCAATGCCTTTCAGACAGTGGATAGTTTATGCCCATAAATGTAAGAAGCTATTGATACTGCCTGCAAGTTTAGTACTGGGTTTGCTCCTGGCTCAGACCTATCTTCCTTAGTCTTCAAGGATTTTTTTGCTATACTTTGAGGACTCTTGGTTTGTTGTTTGGAGTCTATTTCATAGTTCCTATAGCCCTCTGAGAAGGGGTGCTTGGATCAGCAACTCTTGGCTGGTGGCATCTGACTTTGAAGGAAGAATCCTCTGCAGCTGTGGCTGGCCCTTAGACCAAGAAGGATGACTGAGGTAATGATCACTCTGAAGTCTGTGTTATACTAAGTAAATGATATGACCTAAAGCACAGAAAACACATATTTTTTTGAGTCTAAAGGTTTGTGAGTGAACCACTGAAACAACTTTATGACATGGAGCCTGAGCCTGTAAAACAGGCCAAGTCAAGCAGGGCCACTAGGACTTGTGTGTGATTGAGGAGGTCATAAACCCAGTGAGTGTTCACACCTTTTCCACCAGCTCTTGCCACCTATGGATTATAGACTTGGAGACTTCACACTTGTAGGGCTTGGAGGAGATTAGGGATTAGATGATTCTTCTAATGAAGCCTGAGAATCTGACAGCCTTGAAGTGGCAATGGACTTTGCAGCGAAAGGGTGTTTTCCTTTATTAATTTTGAATTTGTTATGTCTCCTTTCCATTGCAAGCCTTTGACTTTTTGGATTACAAATGAGGAGAACTCAACTCTTAGCCATGTCCTCTTTCTACCAAAAAGGCTGAATCTTTTAATTTCTTTTCCCTTGTTCCCAATTATTTCTGTTACAGTCCTTGGATCTCTTTGAGACTGGAATAAAACAGAACACTTTGGTGGCTCTTCCTGGTTGTTATGTTAAAATGTATTTGTGCTCCTGCACAAAGACTAAATATTCCTGAATTGCATCAATAGTTCACAGTAGAGATTGGTTCAAGAGACTTGGACTTTACCTCAGCTGCCTGACTTGAAGACTCTTATTTGGGGCTATTAGCATTTCATAAAATGCTTCAAAATCTTCTTGTGAAAGCAGGATTATTATGGCAACTTTTGCAAAAGCACAACAACACAAGCTTCATTCCTCTGCACTTTTATAGGTTTTAATGCAGAAAAAATGTTTATATTACGGTTATTTAATTCAAATTCCTGTCAAGCAAAGGACATGGGTTTTAATTTAATAAACCCTACATGAAAATTTGTACCCTTAGATTAATTGAAAACATACCTTTCAAAATATGTTACCTTGATTCAGAGGTCTCACATTATAGGAGAATCTGCCATGCATCTAGGGAGGTTGCTGAAAGCACTCCCAGTTATATCTGGTGTGCCTTAATTCTTCTGGTTTTATCTTGTAGTTACTAGACCTTGTTGTACCCTTGTCTGACAGGGGAAATGTGTCCTCCTTGTGTAGATGGTTGAAGGGCAATCAAGTCAACTCTTAGCAATCTCTTGGGGAACCCTAGCAGATGTAACCTCTTAAGTCTCTTCCTGTTAGACTCAGAAAACAACCCCATGAAAGAAATTCTCCCTCTGCTCAGGGGGAAGCCTGACCTCCCTTTCTCTGTCCTTATTTTGCTGAAAACTTCCTTCCTGGTTCTATTCCCTGAAACAAATCAGCTTCTGGATTTTCATTCTTCTGGGACAGATATGGTGTGATGACTCTCATTTCCTCTCTTCCCTTTTCAGTTTCTTCCCTATACCTTCTTTAGTATTTTTTTTTAATTTTTTTTTAATTTAAATTATTATTTCATAGCTTTTTGTTATGGTCAATCTAAGGCAAGCAAAGAAGTCATGGCCTGCCTCTTGGGATGATGTTACAAAATTTTCATGAATATTGCAGTATGTTATAAATCTTATATTATTAAAAATTATTTGTCAGGTAAACAACACAGCAAAGGCACACTCTCCTTTTTTTTTTAAATTATTGTCCAAATAGTTTCTACCTGTTCTTGTTCCTCTCACATTCACTAGCCTCTAGATTGTGAGATCAATTAAATTCTCATTACCCCAACTTGGTATGACCAGAGAATTGGTTGTGTAACAAATTCATTACCTCTTGTTCTTGCCAGTTATGTCCAGGAAGTTTTGGGTGTCTTCGGTCCCCATCATAGTCATCCAGGATTACTTGCTGGTAGCTGGCAGGGTGCCCACTTATCCTGGTCAACACTGGGTAGCGATGCCAGGTGCAAGTAGGCTTGCGATGGAGCCATTCAGTCTTAGGTTGAGACTATACATATGTAGTCTTCCTCTTCTTTTTTTTTATGAACCATATTCTTAAAGACTTCTAGGGCTGATCCCTCTTCAGACTGGGCCCTCTGTTGTCCATGTGAATCTGATTTCTTGTTTTATCATAATTAATTCTTGTGGTCTTTCTAGAGAAATGATTCATGAACAAAAGAGTCACAACTTCCTTCTTACACTTGGAAGAGTGGGTTTTGAAAAACACATCTTCAGGCCTCCATTCAGGGCTTTATTCTTTATTTTCTGAATTTCACTCTATTCTTCTGTATCACAGGGCAATGGCATTAACATTAGGTGAATGAAACTTCAGCAATTTGCTGTGTGGGATCACCATTTAAATGAAGGCATCTATTCAGATTGTTTGTTGCTGTGAAAAGTGAGAAAGAGACCTAGCCTTAACTACTGACCTGTTTACTCAGTTCCAGAGTGTCTCCATTACAGTGCTGAAATATACAGAGTAACTAGATCAGAGGTTTCCAATTGTTCTGGACAAACTCAGCCCTGGAGTCTTGGGAATTTCTCACGGGCAGTCACATATCTGAAAATTGAATTTTCAGCTTCAGAATGCAGAATTTTACAATTGCATGTGTGACCATGGCATGTTTGTGGCTCACTTGCCACAATCTCATTCGACATCCTAATTTTGGAGCTCATGGACTAAGTGATTTTTGAGTATATCATACTAGGGACATCAACAGCTTCAGGAGGTGCAAAACATACAGAGATGGCTATTGCTTGTGATCCCTTTTTGGTTTTGCTCTCTCTCTTTCCATTCTCCTTTAATTTTCTTCTTAGTTTTATGTGGGTTGTGTAAAACCTAAATCCAGGGAAAACCTTCCCCTTTATTTGCCCCTCTATGGAGTATGTTAGCAGAAACATTTAAACCTATAGATATAGATTAAACAACTCATGTTCATCCCAGGTTTCACTTATGTTAACCTCCACAGTTAGTTTGTCAGGGTCAGTTGTGACAGTTTTTTATTGGTTTAATATTTATAGTACTTTTAATCTTTCTATTAAAGTTGCTTAAAAAAATGTGTTATGGGAAATTTTGAGAAAAAGAAGTTAGTTTTTCTAAGGGTTTTTGACAAAAGACTTCAGTTTTTGATAAAAAAATGGAAACCCAAAGCTTTAAAAATACAATTAAAGTTTTTGTGAAAATATTTAGATTTCCATTTAAATGTTTGTGGGATATTTGAAAATCAAACTATTTTACAGGGGATAAAAAAAATCATTTTTAGTTTTTATCCAGAAAATTTTAACCCTAATGAAAATTTCCATGAAAATGTTTGCATTGGTCTAAAAGCAGATTTTTTACCCCTCCTCTCCAAAAATATTTCAAAAGAAAACATTTCTATATGCTACTTGATTTCCCTCTCACACCTGTGTAAACCAAATGCAATTCCATTGAAGTGAATGAAGTTACGCTGTTAGAAGAAAGAAAAAACTTAAGCTCATTGCCTTTGAATAGATGACTTTGTCATTTTATAACCCAAGTTTGTTCTAAACAGAATCCCCTAAATCCAGATATTTGAACACAGCAGTGTCACAGTCAGCCCTTCATCCATGCAAAGCAGCTCAGGTAGTTATCTGCAGTTGAGTCTATAATGTTTCTTTATTTAAGAGTAAAAACAACCTAGGCATGGAAAGTGGAATGGGCATAGAGGATCATGAGGTATAAACCACTAACTCTTCCTGAGAGGTGGTCAGTGCTGTAGCACATTGACATGACAACGTGGAATGTCTCCATTGCTGTGGTTGGTGTTGAGTGGAAATGCAAAGAACTTCAGTTCTCTCATTCTGCTTGTCTTGGAGTCCTGTACTCACCTTCCTATAAATATCCAAACCTGAATCTCCCATAATAGAGGAATGAAAATGGTAGATACCAGCATCAGTATTGATAATCTGTAAGTGATCTGCGCCTTTTCATTGCACTTGATTTTAAGTAACCATGAGAAATGATTTTGTAGAACTGAATCTGGAAATATCCTGAACTATGACAATAGATGCTGAAGAATACACAGGCAATAGGATAATAGTCTGGTCCTAACTGGCAACATCCAACATTTGCAATAATTCATATGAAATGCTACTTTTCTTGATGGAAAAAAAAGTAGAAAAATAGATGAACCTTGTATTCACAGCAAGGGGAAAGTATACGGAAGTTCTGTTTCCAACCAGTGCTTTTCATTTTGCCTTGGGAAGAAAGGCCTGGGAAAGTCATCATAACTTCCAAAATAAGTACTCAACCATTCTGGATACAAACACTTCTGGAAGAGTTTTGGTGGCACAAATACCTGCACACAGTGTTGTAAGTGCAAGATCTGGAAGCAGGGCAGTGGTTAGCGGAGAATCTGACTTTTAAGTTAAGGGACTGAAAACTTGAAAGTTGAGATTTACCCAAATTATACCCCTGAATACAAGTTTAACGCCCACTGGCCTTCACCGCAACCATAAAACTACACAGAAACATCTCTGTAGCAGTCCTTTCTGCAATGCAATTTGTACTAATTTTTCCAAGAGTCCCACCACTACTATTACTTAGCAGCTGAGATGACAGACAAGACTTCCATCTTTAGAGTCTCTTTCAGAGAGCTCCTTCAGCTAAGTGCCCTGTGGGTTTTCCCTTCTATTAAGTCTTCTTTTTTTTTTTTTTTTTCTTTTTTTTTTTCTTTTTTTTACGAGAACAAAATGATGAAGGAAAATTAATTTTCATTGCAATGCAGTGAACTGTGAAAGAAACTCTTAGTTGTGGTCTGGAATGCAGACACTGCTGGCTACCTTCTCAGACCATGGCTAATCACACCACTGACAGACTGGAGCTCACCGGCTGAACTGTACGCTTCAGTGCAGGCTCTGCTGCTGCGAGTCCAGGACGCACTGCCGTGCTGAACTCCTCAGGGTGCTGCGTAAGGGATGATTGCTGACAGTAGATGAGGGGAAACTGCGGTGGTGTTATTCAGCCATCTTTGAGATGCTTTGTTTGGTCCCTTCTTATTAATGTCTAGCTATAATTCTTTGGCTTGCTTTTGCAGGATGATCGCTGGTATTTCCACAATAACAGACTGTGGAACATTATTCACATTAACCTTAGAAGCAGTGGGAAAAGCATGTGCTTGTGTTGCCCATGCCCCTGTGCGCTCCTGGTGCTTGCAGCTGAGCGCACAGGGAGGAAAGACAATTGTGGAACATGTCCATGGAACAATTCTATGAAACACTCTGGACTCAGTGTGTTTCTACCACTCTCCTCCTTTTTGACAGTTTCCTGCAAACACTCAAACAGGGGACTGCTCAGACCACTGCCAAGTTCTTATTGTTCTTCTTGCAAATGCCCATGCTTGCATGTGGGCAAGGTACTCGTGTGTGAATGTAAATGCTGTGGATTAATGATGGAAGTACCCTCTCTTATGTATCGTGTTTCTCTCATTTCATCACAGATTAGGAACAGCCTGACCAGAAGTGGTGACCGGTCCCATATGCAAAATAATGAGTGATTGCTTGGAAAAAATGTTTCTAAAAAGAAAAAAAAGCACCCTAGAAAGCTGAGCTGTGTGAACACAAAGTGTTCTGTAAATAATTTCAAGGAGTGGAAAACTCAACTCTGAACTGAACTGAACTCAAACTCTGTGGCTAGATAACCTGTGAGTCTAAAGAACTGTATCTGTCTTTACTAAGTCAGCTGCTTGTTTGGCTCCAGGTATGTTGGTATTTTTTATTTAAAGAGGTTGGGAGACTGGTGTGATAAAGCCAAGAAACTATACCAACAGCTACACAAGCAACTAATGCAGCCATAACTATAATCTAATAATTCTTGATGGGCTGGTGTGAGGGACATCCTCCACCCCATATCCATACTTAGGAGCAGGAGAGAGGTAAACCACACTTGAAGGTCCCTGAATTGGGTATATGGATTTGTGATGACCTGGTACCTGTGGTAGGGTCTCATGCACTATCTAGTCATCAGCTGCTGGCTCTTAACTTACCTAAAGGGCAGCAACAAAGACTACTAAAATGCATCAAGTACTTCCTCAGTGAGACCTCTCCACATGTCCCCACTGTGTCCACCATATTTTATAGTCATGACTGGAAAAGCAGGTAACTAACATCCACCCCTTGCTCATACGACCTCACAGGGGATAGCCCTTTCCTTCTAGAAAGCTGCATTTGAGATGCCCCATCACACAAGCAGCCAGAGTGGTTCTAGAGACGCTCTGTGAATCTGTATTGTTACCAAATCAGGGTGCTGACAACCCCAAGAGACAGGGACAATGAAGGCTGTCACCTTTCTGCTTTCCCTGTAAATCCCAGTGACTCCCTACAGTCTTTCAGGCAAGACACAGTGGACTGAATAGTGCCCTTATACTGACTCTGGGACCTGAGGAATGTCACTGTCACACACCTGCATGCCTGTGGTGGCAGTACGCACCTCCTATGACCAAAGTCTCCTCTCCTCAATGGAAGGCTTGGCCTTGCTACTAGCTGAACTCAGGAGACTGTGGTATTATTTATTCTTCTAACCTTTATGATTCCTCCCCTAGAAAGCAAAATGAATCATGCCAGGTCTGAGATTCCCCAGGGAAATAGCTGTGTTTGGTATATACAACTTTAAACTCGTCCCTTCCACCCTTTGGTGATTAATGGCCTGTGATCCTCTGTGATTCATGGCATCCAGGAGACATTATTTTCTAGGATGCATGAGCTGGACAGCATGTTTTCCTCATCAGTTGCTGACTGCTATTGTAAGTGCCTCATCTACCTTATCTTAGATGTTGGTAAAGGTTGTCAAGGAGGAAAACAGGGAGTTGGGGGAGAGGATGAAGGAGAAAACCTGTTCCATTACTGACTTGCTCCTCACTCAGGGCCAGACAGCCTTTGTAGGTTGAGCTTTTCCTCATCTTGGTCTAGCCGGAACTTTTCCTTGTCCTGAGGCTGAATTCACTCAGGCTCTTTGAGACCCTTGAAGGTGATGGTGTGGAAAAAGAAAACCATTCAGTAACTGCTTTTAACTTGACAGTGATCCTATGCACACCTGTCCACAGAGCTGGCTGCGCAGGATAGCTCCAAGAGCCAGGTTCATGCCATACCATGCAGTGCATATTTAGGTTGAATTACTGTACTTAAACAAATTTTCATTTCCATGCACTTGATATACACTCCCCCCCGCCCCCCTTTCCTCTCTCCCCATTGGCAACTTAAGGAGCCATTTTTCTTCCTGACGCCATCTTGGCACTCTCTCTACCAGCATGTGAAAGCAGACGAGGTTATACATATGGAGACCTCATCCTCAGTTGCCTAATGGATTCAGAAGACATCCTGAATATTCATCATTTCTCTTTTTATGAGCACCTTGGCAATTGCCTCCGAAGTTAAAGACTGTTGTAAATTAAGGAATGGCACTTGGTGAATACCAATTTATCCGCATTTCAAGACTTCCCTCACCCCCACCTTCCCTCCACACAATATTGAAGTTCCTGTAGTCTTTGTGAATACAGGGCATTGTTTCTGCGCTGCTGAGGCAGAATTGTTTGTGCATCCCTGAAGACTGTGAAATGTCTGCGCCGGGGCTGCTCATTTAAACTCCGTGCACTTACTGTACCCTCTCCGGAACTCCCTTCCTGGAGAAGCCAGCAATGACCTTCTCAGAAGTAATGTTAAACATATGCTGAGGAAGCTTGGTTCCTCGACAGGCCCTTTTAATTATTAGTTGTAAATTAGCAAATCATGGAGTTTTTTTTCAGTTTCATATCACTGGCTGCTTTTCTGTGTGTGGGATCCTCCAGGTACACAGTCCCCACACAGTCCCTGAAATATATACTCGTGGCAGACTCATCTAGCAATGTCAATATTTGGCGCTTTTTCAATGTATGTAATTTTCCTGTACGCCAAAACATTACCCAGTCGGAGTAATGATGGCGCAGAAATTAATGCAAAGGATTAATTATGGTTAATAGTTACTGAGTGTTTTTTGAACATACGTCAAGTTCCTGGGGAAAGGTCCTTGCTGCAGAAACAACCTTCTCCCTGGAGAGCAGATAGACAGAAGTAGCTTCATCCGAGGTTTACATATAGGACAGAAGCATAGAGAACTACATCCTGCAAGATGCTGAGCACCCTCTTTCTGGCTTTGCCAAACTAAATGGACTCAATGTCTTCAGAGAAACTAAGCAGAATCCACTTCCCTCAGGTGGGATATTGCCTGTGGCAAATTAAAGGGTCAAGCCTGGATTTTTCAGGTATCATTGTAGTCTTAGCTTGATCTTTATTCATTGCTGGGCCTCACTAAGGTTTTCCTATGTACAAAGAGTGATGCTGACATTCATAATTTTACTGGGGATGCTTGCTGGTTTTTTTCCTAACACTCCAGCTCCTGGAACCACATTTATATGACAACCTCAGCTGTACAGGGGAAATAAATGGTTTCTAATTCTTGTTCTCGCAACAGAAATCCTGGAAGGAAAGACAACCAGTAATGCTGAAAACCCAGATAACAAATGAGAACACCCCTAATAGATTTTGAGTTGTACAATCTCATAGCTTCTAAGTCAATCTTATGTACTTTCAAAATTTGCTGTGGAAAAAGCTTTTGCAATGTTCATGTTGTAAGCAATGTCTGGAGGGCATAAGGGCTGAGGAGAAGATGACCTGCCTGCATTGTCCCTGCACCTGAGGTGAGTGATGGGTACTGCAGCTGGGTCCTGTGTGAGCAGGTTCCCCAACCTGCTGTGGGGCTGACAGGCCATGAGGGAGGCAGGCAGAGTCCGGAGGCCACCCCAGGAAGATGTGGCATGGTAGGGATGAGGATGGGAGCTTCCAGTGCACAAGGCAGAAAGCTCCTTTCATGCCTTGCACCAGGGTTTCTGTCTCCCAAACTGTGCTCCAGGGCCCTGCAGCTGCATGTGGAGGTGCCAGACAGGGTATGTTTACAGTTCTTCTTCTTTTGCTTTATTTGAAAGGAGCCCACAGTGCAGTGCAGAGGGGCTGACAGTGACCCAGGAAGCTGGGAAGACTGCCAGATGGTTGTGATAGGAAGACAACTTCTCACCAATCACTTCTGGGGAATCTTCACACTTACTCATTGAGTAAAAGAGGGGGGAAACAAAAGCAGTAAGTCAGGAAGGATTTCAGGGATGTCAGCATGGCAGCTGTTGCCAAGAAGAGTTAGGAGAGGGGCACCTCACTGAGCTAGAAGGGATTTTGTTTAATACAGTCAACACAGCTGGAGGTACATCAGGGGCCAAGATGCAAGTGCAGGTGTGAAATTATCCCCCAATAGTCTCTCAAAGCAGGGCAGGAAGGAGGCAGCATGCACCTGGATCCTTGCACTGTTGTTTTTTACTATCTACATTGGCAGGTACAGCTCTGATCTGCTCAGATACCTGATGGAAATCACTACTGGTCTTAGGTGTCTCAGAGAACATTGTGGAGATTTGAGATCATAAG
This sequence comes from Actenoides lindsayi, assembly GCA_025331215.1. Taxonomy (NCBI): domain Eukaryota; kingdom Metazoa; phylum Chordata; class Aves; order Coraciiformes; family Alcedinidae; genus Actenoides; species Actenoides lindsayi. The sequence continues at coordinate 59,711 of WTSP01003139.1, forward strand.
CCAGTCACTCTCAGCCTGAGTAAGCTCAGTGTGCAGGGTGGGCCAGGGACTCAGCCTGTGAGACCCAGGAGATAGGAGAAAAAATAAGTCCCTGGGCTCTGGATCCCATCCACAAGACATGGACCCTTTCTTCAGTTATCTCCCATCTGTCTGGGAGGTGTTCTGGGTTCAGTTTCGGTTAATTATCACAAAAAGCTGCTGGCCCAAGCAGTTGGGAGGGGCCAGAGTTGGGATAAACAACCAAACCAGCCAATGGGATGTTCCATACCATACTGAGTCATGCCCCTATATAAGGGGAGGGCTGGGCCAGGCTGGGGTTGTTTGTTTACAGCTTGCTTCAGTGCAGCTGGAGCAGGGAAAGTTGGTGTCTTGGGAACACGTAGAGCCTTCTTGGCTTCTAGTACTCATCTTGTCTGTCATTTTATTAGTACTATCATTAACACTGTTGTTTTCTTCTCTCTTTGTGTTGTTTTATTAAACTGTCCTTGTCTCAACCCTCAGTGTTTCACTTCTTTCTCCTGATTCTCCTTCCCATCCCACAGGAGTGGGTGTAGAGGTGGTGGTGGGGAAATGGTGGATGAGAGCTGTATGGTGTTTAGCTACCAGCAGAGATTAAACCATGACAGGAGGCCATCTAAACTAAAAAGAAAGAGAATAAATTTAAGTGTTGTGTTATTTTTATATAAATATATATATATAAAAACACATGTATGCAAATGCACAATATAGCCAGTCATAGGGCTCTTGGAAGACTACAAAAAATAAGGTGCTGAAAGACTGTTGTGATTTTCCATTTATAGTTATATGTAAAACGGGAAAAAAATCACCAGCTGCAATTTGTGATTCACTTCTTATCTCCATTAGAATCCAAACAATTAGTTTTTTCTTCTGGTTTTTTTTGTTTTTTTTGTTTTTTTGTTTTTTTGTTTTTTTTTTTGGGTAAGATACGTGTAAGGGAAGACACATTAAGAACAAGCATCAGCTCTGAGGCTTCCAGGACTAAAGTCAGCTAGGAAGAGTGCTTTTTTAATTCCAGCTAAATACTTCAGCTCTTACTGCAAAAGGGGCTCTGAAATGCCTTCTCAGATATAAAAGAGGTGCAGTTATTGTGGTGGTAGGTAGGTGGATGCTCACCTGTGGAGAATACTGTCTGTGAATTGGACTGCAGGAAAGTAAGTGAAGCCAAGGGTGATGAAAAGCAAGACTGATTATGAATATGGTTAAAACTTTGTATAAGTCTTCGTCATGTTTGCAGCAATTAATCTCCATGGTGATGAAAGACTGCAAAAACAATTCCTCAGTGAGAGATGGGTTTTGATCTGATAAAATGGAGAAACAGAATGCTGCATCAAGTTTTAACTGCTATCTCCCTGTGAGCCCCCAGAGTGATGGAGGAAATATTTTTCACAAACAAGTAATGAATGAGATCAGTCTTAACTGGCAAAGCAGTGTTAGAGAAGCTCTCTGCATGGGCACAAGTGAACAAGAAATTTGTCTTGAGGTTGATGCATTGGAAGAAGAAGGACTCGGGAAAGGGAAGCGGTTAATATAATCTGAACTGAGAAAGTTGGATGGGTTTGGATTTCATGCATGTGTGTTTATCCTCTATGAACATGCTGCTTTATAGCTGAATTTCAAGTTGAATAATTATATTTTGGTGCTGTAACCATCTGATAAGCCTTTGCATTGCTGTGTGTTTTTCATCTCTGGACCTCAAAAAGCTGTCCAACTACTATGAGCTTTGCACAGGATGCAAAGCTGGCCACTATTACAATCCCTTCTAGGGGAACTGAAATGCAAAAATCCTACAGCTAATGTTAAAGAAAGTAGGGGTTGGAGGCAAGAGTTGGTCAACTCCTGAATGACATCCCAAAATTTTCCAGTTCAGTGACAGCTACAAGCCATTTTCTGCATTTGTGAGGGCTCAAGGCAGGAAGGGGTAGTTGAAAGGGAGTTGGAAAGATGCTTCCAGGGCAACCCATGGCTACTGTAGGCCCTGAAGCAAAATAATCCTGGCTTGTGCAGTGTGGACGCCTTTAAGCCAGCCATGGGAAGAGAGCAATCACGTATTTACACATGAGCTAAATATGTTTGCTCGATCGAGGTGTTAGGAAGGTCTTTGCAGATTTTTCAGAGAATGTACAGCTTTAAAAGAGCTCTCCAGAAGCTGCATTTTAAAAATATCAAGTCTTGGTCCTCTCTCATAGTGCACACAGGAAAAAAATGAGACCAGTGAAATCATCTGATACTTTATGAAATCTAGATCAGAGTGATTAGCTCAATTTCTGAATGACTCAATGACAAATTCTAAGGTAAAAAGTCAGATCTGCTGCTTAATCTTTCTTCACTGTGAATGATTTACAAGACCATATCTTCTATCTTCGTTCACTAGCACTCATACAATATTGCTGTTGGAAATGTTTTTTCTTCATATCTTGCACTTTGCCTTGACAAAGTTGAGGGGAAAATTTTTCTTTCTTTTCCATTATGGGAATCTGAGTCCTTTCTATTGGGAAAATCTGTGTCTGACTCTAAATCAACTTTGTCAATCCTTAAAGAAATATATGTGAACAAATGCATGTGACTGCTCCCAAACCAGAAATCGTTATTGTTACAAAAATCAAGATAAAATTATTACTTCCTGATGAGAAATGTTATCTTAAGTTTGTATTCATTATAGTAACTGGTCATTTCAAGAGGCACATTAACTTCTTAATACTTTAGAAGTTTAGGGGAATATTTACAACAGCTAATACTTTTTTAAAAGGCTATGACTGAAGAATGCAGAGAAATACAGCAGAGTTCTTGTAAGAAGTGTAATTGGCTATCAAGAACCATCCACGATTTATTCAATGTCTCCTTCCAGGAGAATATATTGTTAGTTCAGCTGCAACTTCTTAACTTCATCATATTTTATATACTTTGGCCATCATGTATTGCCACAAAGTATACTACACAATGTGATTTAAAATGTGTTCTGATTAAGTACACAGAAATAGTCCTATTCACCATGCAAGGAATGAGGTGGGCATCATAAGTACCCATTATTTAAGTGTAGCTATTTTTAATGATCTTGTTTTAGACAAGACTTTTAATCTTATGCTTTAGTTGTGCTATACCTTTATTTATAGCCTAGGGTATTTTTTCAGTTGCAGACACAAAGAGCAGACAGTGTCTTTTGTTTCCCGCACTCCCATCACAGAACAACTGGGAAGGAAAATGTAGGGGATGCATCTCCATGAAAAATGAAACCAAGAAAAAAGAAATGGCCAAAAAAGCATCAAGAAAGCTGTACCACCTCTAAGATGAGGTGAAAGATGTAGAGTGCAATACAGTATATTGTTATTATTGCTATAATAATACTTATCCAGAACCTAAAATTTTGTTGCATTTTAAGAAGAACACAGGTACTTTAGTAAATGTAGAGAGAAGGGGCAATAAAGCTGATTAGAGGCTTCCTTACAAGGAAAGGTTATAAGGTCTTGCTCTCTTTAGCTCAGAAAAGAAATGGCAGAGCTGGAATCTGACAGAACCCAGTGAAATGCTGAAGCTGGCAGAGAACATGAAGAAATGATTAATTACAATGTACTCACATAAGTACTAGCAATACTGTGAGGCAACAGTTACAAAAGCGAAGCAGGGAGATATGAGGTTCCTGACTGCTTGACCTCGTAGAGACCAAGAGTACTAATGAATTCTGCAAGGGATGAGACACGTTCATTATGGCTAGGTCAACCAGTGACTCTTCAAAGTGATTGTCTGTGTGTAACCTCTACCTTGGGAATTCCAAAATTATTGGTTCTCAGGAAACAGTTGAGTGTAATGGGGATGAATCACTCTGTGATATATGGCCTAGTTATCCTGTGCTTTCCCTAAACATCTGTTCCTGGCCCATCTAAGAAGCAGGACACTTAGTCATACACAGAAGACGGGACTTACCAAGATGAACTAAAAAGTCAGAGCCGCATCTACTATATTGATGAATTTCTATTAGTGATGTTACCATGGAAAGTCCTTCTCCTTCACTAGGAGCCAGTGCCACTGAAACCTCGAAGACAGACATGTGTGATGAGTGCCACCTTCTAGCAGTGAAGGTACAATGAGAACAATATTAAGAAAAATGAAACAAGATTTGGCCCTAATGAGACAGGCAGAAGTATGCTCATTGTCAAAATGCAATTATTAATATTTTTAGTAAATGTGACAAAGGATATCTCAGTGCCTTTATCAGCTTTTTAAAATACAGATAAACTAACCCCTCCTTCCCCGGGAATCTCCAATATCTAAACCAGCAATCGAGACTTTTACTTACAAGGGAAGAAAAATGATTCCTTGGGAAAATCTTCAAAATAATTTTTGAAATGAACCCTAAGACTTACCTTGCCTATCAGTTATGTTAATGTAGATGTTTCCAGTTTGAAGATGAAGAACAAAATTTGCCTGAAGGCTCTGTCTATGAACAACCATCTCTTCCCTTCTTTTGCAGCAAAGAATTTGGCCTCCATTTTGTAGGGGGAAATCAGAGTCAATGAAGGTTAAGAATAAGAAGAAATCAGTGCTAAGGTTCTGATAACGAGGAAGGAATTTGATGTAGATGGGAAACTTGGGAAAGACATCACAATGAGGACAAAAGAAGGATGCAAAATTGTGATCATTGTGAGAAGCCTGCTAGATGTGAGGAGTAGTTAAATTAAACATTCTGATAATGAACAAGTGGAGTCAAAAATTGTGAAATTATGAACAAGGACTAGAATGAATGGGCTCAGAATAAGGATCCTGGTGTCTGTCATCTAAGAACAAATTTGGGTTCCTTTACAGCTCAAGTTGACCACAGAGGTCTCTTTATTGACTTCAGTGATCTTGACTGCAAATAAAAATGTGGGAAAGGAAAAAAAATAAAAATTCCCGAAGTTACTGTGTAAAAGCTGCCACTAAGGGTCTCTGCTATCAGTAGCACAGAGTGCTGTTGACGGGTACAAGCCAAGAGCTCTGTGCACTTGCACTGGTCCTCGGAGATCCTGGGCACTCATACAGTATAGAGCTTTATCCATGGAATTAAAACAGTAACAAAGCCTAGGACCAGAGAGTGCATTCTTAAGGAAGAACCGCCCTTCCAGCTATCAAAAGATTGTGCTGTGGGCTACACAGGACCGTTGCTAGTGTCCTGTGTCTGCTGCCTGCACTGGTCAAGAATGTGGTTGCCAATTTGAAGAGGAGTTAACGAACTACATCTTACATATAAAATAGTTATTTGCACAGTAAGAAAACAAAGAAAATTGGTTTTTTTCCCCTTGAGCTCAATATTCCGCTCATTTCTTTTCTGCTCTAGGGCTTCCAGCTTTCTAACCTGATGACTTTTGGACAGTCATTCCTTCCAGTGTTATCTGAATTCTTTTCTAATTATATGTGTTCTGAATAGCATGAGGAAGACTTGCTGGTAGAACATTTGATGCAGAAAGCATAATAAATTCCACAGAGAGCTCAACATGCCATTGCCACAGAGGAGATGAGATGCTGAGCCAGAGCTTAAACTGTTCTGCTCCTTTACTAGGATGTGTGGGTGGGATTAACATCGGCTGTTCAGTTAAAAGGCTGCGTTGTAAGACAACTTCAGCAGACTTAATATCTAGATATTTGCAAATCATAGTTTACAAACAAAAGGATGTGATTAAATCCAGATCTATAACATACAAAAATTTCACAGTTTTAGCACTCTATTTTGGGATAAAAATGAAAATAACACATAGAAAACATAAACTGTGTCAAGAAATTTTATCACATGATCCTTTACTCAGAGATCTTCTCTCTGGAAATTAGTCTGTAAAATGCTTACAGTAAAAAAGCAACTCTGAAAAGACAGTGGGTTTATTGTCAGGCAATGATTTACAGAACAAATATATTCAGATTTCAAGTGAAAACATTTAATTTTTTTCAACCACCAGGCCTGCAAATCCATCCTGGGACCTCCAAGCAGATTCTTTTCTTGTTTCTTATGGATAGTAATAAAGTTTTTAAAGACCATCTGTGGAAAAAGCCCAGCAAGTCTATAGACTTTGCAAAGTGAGTATCTGGATTTTGGGAAAAGGTGGAGAAAATATACACAAACTTGGGAATTTCCCTTCTTTTTATAGTTTATCTATAACTGAACTAATAAGGTGCTAAGAGAATGTTTACAGGACAAAAAGCAAACTAGTAGCGGAAGAAGGGAAAGGGAGGTGTTGTCTCGTCTCGTGCTCAATGCATTAGGACGTTACTTGGTAAATGTACAGATAGATGTTTGCTTTAAGGAGGGAAGACTGTGAGGGTCAAGGAGAGGGAAGAATTTCAGCTCTTCTGCTCTGTTGATTGCTAGGGTTTCAGTGTATCATGACATGCTGTGGGGTGTTGGGAGACTGGAAGATGTATTCCCCTGCTGCAAATGGAGGGATGCTGTGGAGAGAAGCTGTTTGGAGACAGCCTTCCTTGTCCTCTCCTGGAATGAAAAAAGTTTTCTGTGAGCTGCTTGGGCAGACAAGTCCTTGCTGCAATGGCGCAAGTGGCAGGTGGAGTGCATTGTGAATTGAGAATCAAAGGCTGATCGGAGCTCAACAGCCAGACTTGGGATCTGATGCATCTTGGAAAGATGAGAAAAGGACTCTTGATATCTTAGGTGCGAGTCATGGTAACCACAAACTACTGAGTTCTAACAGCAGACTCTTCAAGTGAGTCCATCTGACCCCTGTACCAGTTGACCCCATGGCTGTGGATACCTTCCTGGTGACCAGATGTGCCTTTTTTTCCTGCTCTGCAGTGTGATGTTGCTTCCCTGCTGCTTCTTCCCATACAGCCAAGACAATGTCTCTGGCCCGTCTGCTCCCACCTGGCCATCACTCCATTTTCAGGCAGTGTGGGGCTCATGGAGTTGCTAGCATGAAGGAGAAATGAGGACCACAACCCTTGTGTCGGCTGGATCCTTTTTCCTCTCCTCGGGTGGGCAGATGTATACTAATCACTGTATAACTGGGTAAAAAGACTTGTCAGTGAAAAGGTAATTTACTGAAAAGGTAATGGCACATATGGCTGTATGATTCACACAACTCTACTTTCTGTTTGGTGCATCTCTGCATTTTTAGCATGGTCCTGTGGCCAAGGATGCTCAGGGCTGGCAAACAGTTTCCTGTCAAGGCTACTATCAGCAAAGAGGTTGCGGCCATATTTCATCTTCTCACAGAGATGGTACTTTTGTTCCCCTTTGCTTTGTTGGTTCCCTTTACATACAAATACAAGTCATTCAGAGTTGGTGTAAATGTTTGTTCAGAATAGGGGATGGAAAAATGTAAGAATAATTCTAGTAATGGAAGTAGAATATAAACAAAGAGCTTAGAGAAAGTGGAGAAGCAGTGGAGAGGTTTCCTGTTTAAAAAAGGAAAATGGAAAAATTAAAATGGCTACTTATGGAAATGTATAATAAACCTTCTGCAGTTTAATGAAAAAGGAAGAATTTGGATCTGCTCACAGGTCCACAGGGTATTGTAACACAGACGGTGGCAAAAAAAGAAAAAAGAAGAGATAGTCCTTCTATTGGGAAAAAGACTTTTGTGGTACTTAAAGACACATGATTTTCACACACATGAAATAGAGTGTAAGTACTTGACTGCACAACATAGACACAAGGGTGTGTGCAGACTGCATTGCTTCTGACAACACTGGAGTGGGGAAGGAAAATCATCACATTTATTTCAGTCCTTGCCATTACTGCTGGAAAGGAACCTCGCAGATACAGGCATGAAGGAAATCAGTGACAGGATTCCTGCTGTGGATCCTCCCTTCTTTCTCCTTGAGTTCCTAAGATCCTCCCAAGACCTAAGTCTTGCATCTCAGCAGGCTCATGGGACCCTTGTTTTGGAGGAGGGAATGTATTTCAGAACTTCATAGTTACACTGACATTGCTGTGTTGACCATTTCTAATGTACTAAAGGAAAGAACATTTCCTAGGATTGCTTTTTTGCTTAAGTGCATGTGTTTCACTTGTTATTTCAGATTTATTGGTGTTTACTTATTGCTGAATAATGAGCCTGAGGGCAATGGAAATCTTAATAGGCTAAAAAACTGGAGCCAGTGTCATCAAAAGCTTCCTGTTCTTTACTGGTGCAGCGTTGCCACTTTATTTGCTTACTCTGCAGGATAAATGTGTTTGTTGCAACATTTTGGCTGAAATCCCGATTCACTCTCACAACGGGGTTTGGATTTAATCCTGTGAGCTGCTTGTCTGTGGGAAAATGAGAGGGAAGTGGCTGTCACTCAGCCCTGTAGCATGGTAGGGCTGTACATATGTGTTTCCATGAAGCTCTGAGTATGTGCTAAGTGATTGGTGACATGCAGCAGAGCTGAGCCCATGTTATCCTGACCTAAGATGGCCATTTCGGTAATGTCTGCCAGGCCCAGGGCAACATGGTTGTGGGGAACTCCTGTGATGCAGTGGGGGCATGCAGAGGGTCAGGTCATGGCTCAGATGCTCTTCTGGATGATGCTAGTCCAGCTAAGATGCTACATGTAGCCTGCAGATGCTAATGTAGCTAAATCAAGGTGAAACTCAACAATTTTGAGGCCTGGGTGGTAATTTTACCACCTGTTACAGGTAGCTCACCAATGTTTCTAAAAATCATGGAATACTTCAATTTCAGTGCTGCCACTGCTGGCTGAGGTCCCTTCATTATTTTTAGCTATGGACACTTTGTGAAGAGCCACCACTGCCTCGAGCTACGGACTACACCAGCTCCCCAAGAAATGGCAATGCCTTCTTGCAGCCAACTGAGACAGAAAGATGTGGCCTGCACCTTGTCTTTTTGTTTCTCTGGGCTGGCTGACACCTCTGAGATGTGGGTCTCTCAAGATGTTTCAACCCAAGCCTGCGCCTGTGGCTGCTCACCAGGGAGCCAGAGCCAAGCAGTGCTCACACCTGGACCCACACACCATGGCAGCAGATCAGCCTGCGAGAGGGAACAACACAAACTCTTCTACCCATTCTTCCAAATGATCTGGTCATTGCCATTTGGTGGAGGAGAGAGAGGGGAGGAAGCATTTACATGTAGTCCTAAGACGAAAATTACTTTAGCCTAATATTTTATTTTAACACATCACCTGATCTGTATTTTCAAGCCTCTGCTGACATGAAGGCCTGATGAGCAGCAGAAGTGCTTTGTAAAGGAATTTGCAGACCAGAGGTGCTCACCATCAATTTCCTGCTGTCTATGATTACTATCATTGCATTTTTGAGGCACTTTTAAAATAAACTATGTAATGATGTAATACACACAAAAGGGCTGGGGTGGGAGTGCAGAGGAAGGAAAAGAAGCAGCATCTGGATTTTGACTGGTATCTTCTATAGAGCATCTTGATGTCTGTAATTAGTGTCATGTTATGAGAGCTTAAAAAAATAAAGGCGCCAGAGTTCCAAATAAAACATAAAACGACTTTGATAGAATAAATGTTACTATCATTGTTTAAAAATGTTGTGACCTGTCTGCTATAGTTTCTGAGAAAGATATTTTCCAGTGCTGCTGCTCTTGCCCTGACTCTTTTTTTAAATTCTATTATTACAGATAAGGACAGAGGAAAATCCTCAAGACAGACTTGTTTTAAATCTCTGTAACACAATGCCAGCATTGTCTCTCCTCAAGTTGAACTTCTAAATTAGAATAGGCATGATCTTTAGCAGAGCTCTGAAGCACTCTGTTCTACAGACACTTTATCCCCTTTATTAGAGAGCATTAATAATTCAAATGTTATGGCTTAGGTTAGGCAGACCGATTTGTCTAGTGTTGGAATAATTTAGCTGTACTCCACTATTCAGAGCTGTTTTGATACCCAGTGGGCCAAATTCTGCAGCCTATTTTAAAGTCGTGGGAATTTTACCTGCATCTTGGCTATATACTGGGGAGGGAGCTGCAGATAAGTAGTCCTGGCAACCTTTTGCTTGACTTTTAGCATGCACAGTGAGCTTACAGACATGTACTCCTAGCCTGGTTCAGCAGACTGCGCAAGGCAATGTTTCCATTTCAGGCAGTTGGACTTCTGCCTTAGCAAGGCCTCTGGTTTTTGGGATCTAAAAACTTTACATAAACACAGTTACAAAAACACACATGCAACCCACCTTAGCAGCAAGATTTCCCCCATCTTTTATTTTGCCACGTGCAAAGCAGGGTTTCTTCACTTCAGTGTGCACCTATGCCTCCGAGTGCATCACATTTTTCAAATCACAGGGATGTACTGTGGCTGTTTTCTAGACTGAAGGAGCAGAGCCACTTTCTGCTTGTAGGTTAGATGTAGAACTAATTAACAACAACGTTTTACAGGCCTACACATCTGTGAAGTCTTTGGTTTAAGCTCAAATGTATCACCATGTAGTGGCAAACAGATTAGTATATAAACATAATTTTTACAGGTGGTATATATTTTTGACATCAGACCAGTTCTACATCCAAATACTGCTGGACTTGAAGTACTTAGGATATGGAGCTGACCTCCGTGGTCTGACCCTAACACTAATAAAACATGGGAAATGCCCTGAAGGGGCTTTGTTTATCTCTTTCAGAAGAAGCAACATGGATGGTGGAGAAGAAAAAAAGTGGATTCTGATCCTGTTCTACACCTTGTCTGGAGTGAAAGGGCCAATAAGACTGTACTAGTTTTGATTGGCCAGTACATGAGATGCTGTAAACACCACTTCCAAATAATGTTGAAACTTACTTTCTGTTGATACACAGGTGACACTGAGACATTAACCATGCTTCAGGTTGCCATTCCAAGATAAATAAGATCATGAAGTGACAGAATCCGAAAGGATATTAGCTATTAGTTATCTGGACATAGATAGACTAGAAACAACTTATAAGTAATTTTATGTTAAAATTCATAATTATGTATTACATAGACTGATTTTTTTTTTTAAAAGCTGGATGCTTAGCTCCCACCAGTGTTAGTCTCAAATCACGTATCTATTAAATGTAAGAAAAGCAATCAGACAGACTTTCTCATAGATGCTGGGCTTCTATGTTATGAAACACTATAAGCAACATATAATTAAGCTGGAAGGGAAGAAGGAGTGCAAAAATAGATACATTTATTACTACACTCACTGAAGACAGTGTGCCAAATGCAGCTTACAGAGAAATTTTCCCTATAATTGTATGGTAGAAAACCCAATTGGGTTTTAGTGCCTTTGTTGAGATATAAGAAACCATAATTCACCTGTGTGCTCATCTACAGATGTAGACGTGACACACAGGATGCCTAAGGGTACTTTAAACAAGATTTTTAAGGATATTTCAGAGCTTCAAGTTACAGTTGTTTTCTATTGGGCCATCAAAGGTCTGACTGGACACCTTCTGATGTTCTTGAAAATCCCACCTGATATCTTTAGGTAGTCAAACACGTTTACAAGTTGACCCCACATTTCCCTGACCTCCAAAACTGAAGACAGGGCTCTTCTCTATTTCAAAGGTATTTTTGCCAAGGAAAATATGTTTAAGTTGAGTAACTGTTTCAACTATGGCAATGGGAGACTTAGACAAGAAAATACCCTAAAAAACCTCACATCTAGTCTACCAGCCCAAACAAAAACTGCACAGGAATGAAAATGGTTCCAAGTTACTCCCTTTCTGCATGGTTTAGATAGAGATATGGGCTAAGCTCATTATTAAAAGTTTAAATAGTTGTCCCTGTCTTAGACCTTGCATTGGAGGGGCGGTTCTGTGTTGCATTACTGAAATGAGGGCAGGTCCAAGTGTGTGCACCTGCCTTTTGGGGAGACTGCATGGGGTTGTCCACGGCAGAGCAGTAGATTAAGAAGATAGAGCCCACCAGTTACGTTTGAGTGTACTTATTGATTCTTCTGTGGCTTTTTAAACTAGTGTGTTTCCATTTGTTTCTCTGAAGAACATCAGCTCTTCTCTCTGTGTTAGTACTTGTTTATGTGCCTGGAGTTCAGCTGTATTCTTTGCCTAATTTGCAATGAGGGCAGTAACAGCAAAGCATTCCTGGTGGCAGGGGCCAGAAGCCCCTGGGGTGACTGCTGAGCTTTCCAGTGGCCCAGGTATGTCCTCAACCTGCTCCTCACCATACAGTAGTGCAGCTGGGGGTCTCCTGGAGATGAACTGTCAGTTGTGGCAATAACATAGAAAGGTATGATGAAGCTCTGGGTGAGGAAGAGTGGCCACTGCAGCAGCAGAAGGAGGAGGAAAGGGAGAAACTGAGGCACTGTCATTGAGACATGAGAAACGTGGGGCCTGGCCTCAGCCTGCCTATAACTTTCCTGGGCATGCTTAGTCTGTTCATTTCATTTCACCATCCCTCAATTCTCAAGGGGTTTTCTGATGAAAAAAACCCAATAAATTAATGTATGTGAGGTGTTGAAAACACATGGTTATCACATATAAGACTAAGCATAGAGACAGTAGGAAAAGGAGCCGGGTGCTTACATATATGATGTATAAGTCTCACAAAACAGTAAGCATATACAGTTCTACTAAATCATTGTGGCCTTCAAATCTATTTAAATGAAACCTCTCATAGTCTGTTCAGCTGTTCCTCATAAATCATAATTTTAGTTAAAAAATGAACTTCATACTTCTTCTGGGGTTTTGCTCTCCCATAGCCACATTCCTGGAACTGCTGCAGCCCAGAGGTCTAAGGGAGACTTCCCTGAGAAAAAAAACCTCATACTTGAATTTGGGGACTGGAGTCAGATGCTGGAAAGGACTCAAAACTTGGGGAAGAGAACACTGGGGGGAAGGCGAGAAACAGAAAGAACGTGGTGTTAGAGCTCTTACACGACAATCTTCTGGAATCTCCAGTGCCGTCTCACAAAGTGCCTGTAGGTAAATGGTAAATGGGATGATTTGAGGGGAATCAAGATGCTTAAAAAAAAAAAAAATTTGAAGCAAGCCTTTCTCCTGTTTGGAACAACTAGGTACATTTCCCAACTTCTCCCCCCACCTCTTTCCCCTTCATGTTTGTTTTGCCTGAAATACTATGGTTACTTTGTGATGGCTGCTCTTGCACTTGTATACGTACCCTGAATTTATTCCCTAAACAGGTAGAGACAGACAAAGCCCTACCTGCATCCTATCTTTCTACTCAGAAACCCACTAAACTGCCTGAACCGCCTCTGGAAGACTCATTCCTCAGCCAGGGAGAGCTGTTCCGTTTTGAGAGTCTTCAGCCTTCTTTGTGCATGCTTACCAGGTTGCCAACAGCACTGTGGCTCTCCCTCTGCTGTGTTGACTGTGATCTTTCGAAGGATGAGATAAGAGCACAAATCACTTTCCCTTTGGTCAACCTGAAGTCTTCAGTTTTTGTTTCTCAATGCAGGCTGCATGGAAAGATCCCCTGGGGGATCAATGCACCATGATGTGGCAGATTACAGGACTTGTAAAAAAAACTTTCCAATGAAGTAGCAATGACAATGAAATTGCACCAGTAACATGCAACTCTTGGGCTTTTTCAAGACCATGTAAAAATCCTGGTGTGTAAAACTATTTTTTGTATGAAACCCAGTCCTAGTTTCACAATCATGATGTTATTTGTCCTACTGGATTTCAGCAAGTCTGCTAACCAGAACTAATGTGCATGCAGAAGCTGAATTGCAGGCCTCCTTTGGAGCTGATGGCCAACCATTTGACTGTAGAAGTCCACATTTGTTCATTAGTAGCATGACAGGAGTTCCTAGAAACCCTAATGTAGCCCCATTCTTCCAGGTGTTGTGTTGATGGGGCCAAGACCAGGCACTGGTCCAAAAAATTTACAACCATGATGCTGTAGCTGTTCTTCTGCTTCATGTTACATTGGTAGTATCAAATGATGTTCTGTTTATTGTCCACCTAACTCTCCTCCAGACTTCCAACACTGGTTTCCAAAACTGTTGGTCCTCAGTTCCTGCTTGTTGGAAGGTGGGTCCTGGTGTGAATGCACCAAGCGATGACAGCTGGTCAGGTGCCGTATCTGGGGAGAAGGAGTCAGAGCAATTGTCTTGCAGCAGGTAAGGAAAATCTAATTGCTTACTCCTTTGATGATCTTACAATATTAGCCTTTAAGAAGATATGACTCTCTAAGGAGAAAAAACAGAGTAGCATTCATCAGAACTTCAAATGGTTGAAAATGAACCAGATCTGTCCCAAACAGACATATTACAAACGTGACAAATGTTGCAGGTATGCCCCCATCTGCCATTTGAACAGCTCTTAATCTGCCCTCATGAACAGTCCTTTTAGCTGCAACCCTCCCTTTCCTTCGCTGCAGAAATGTGTCAATTACCATGTTTCAGAGCTGTTTCCGTCAGACATATCATGAGATATATTTTGTGCACTGTTTCTGCTGTTACCCATGTCCTTTGGCTCTCAAGCTTGACTCCATAACATGAAGGACTCAGTTCGTAAGCCCTTCTTTATTTATGGCTCTCAGTGAGAAGACACTAGCCAGTCACTCTAGTGGTCTCCCAGTTCTCAGTCCTCTGCAGCCTTTTCCATAGACCTCCCACTAAGCAAGTTTCCTCTTTTTCTATTTATTCACCCCCAAATGCTGCCACATAGTCTTAATTAGGTCCATCTGGGAAGCATATGTTCAGCTGCAGGGACTTTGGATCCACATTAAAGGGGCAAGTTCTCCATGACAGAAAGAGAGATCAGGTCCTTAATCTTTGCAGGAAGACAAATGCTGAAAAGAAGAGTAGTCCTTTTTGATGACAGTCAAGGCATTCTCTGGATGAACACATCCCACTGATATCAAATAGGATCAATATAGATGAGTTAGAGGAGTTCACAGCACTTTCTCCCTGTTGTGCACAATATCGTCAAGGTCTCTTGTTCAATAACAGTTCTCCTGACTGGTGGACGAGCAATGTCAAAACAAGAGTAAATCACACAGGAGAGTTCACCAGCCTTGGAGGTTTTCTGTAAGGGCCCATCAGACTCTTCCAGTCTGGCTCAAATAATAGTTATTACTAAGGAGAAATCTAACTTTGCCTCCTGAGAGTTTATATGCTCTTCAGGCTTGGTATATTGCTGGAAAGTATTCATCAGAAGTGAACAAAGATGTCAACTCAGTATTGGCCAGAACAGGTGGCAACAGTGGATAGACCAGGATCACAAGGCCATACAGAAGGATCACCAGTATTTCTTAAGCTACCAACCAGAACCACTAAACCATACATTTTTCTTCTTTTGTGATATATAGACTCATAGTACAAAGTGCTGTAGAGTTCAGACCTTGGTGTACATGGATGTAAAGCAGTAGCAAGATGTACAGAGCTACCTCTCTCCCCCCTTCCTGTGCTTTGTTTCTGTTTGGAGGTAACAAAGTGGAGTAGAGAAGCCACTATGGTCTAGACCATTAAGCCTCCTAGATAGATGGATAGGAACAAAAAATGGTAGGCTGGATAAGGATAGCTGGAATATAGCCTTTATCCTTCTAACATGCTAGCTAGTGGAGCCAAGCAGGCACAAAAGAGTAAGGTAGACTGTAAAGAAATTCAGACAGCTTCCTGAAAACCAAACAACTACAGAAACCAAGCTGTAACTCCTTAGACTGTCCCATACTTGCAGGGATTCAACAGTCAGCAGTCCTCAGACTCTTTTATCCACAGTTGACTCCAGGAAAGCAGGAGCAATGTTGGTTGAATATGTTAGTAAGAAACATTGCTTCAGAAAGTTCTAGAATCTAACACATCTTGTTAACTTAGGAAATAATTATTTTTTGAACTCTGGCAATATTATCATTACTTTAAAGCAGAGGCCTAGGGTATCTTCAGGAAAGTCTCTTCCAATGGGATTCAGTTGCCTTAACATCTCCAGTGCAGGTGTCCACAAACTAATTTCCTACATCTAGATAGCCTCTTCATGGAGAGATACAGGCTGGATCAGAGCATGATTCATTTTGCCAACTTCATCATCTGCCTCAGAAAGATTTAAGTAATGTTCTGGAAGTGCCTTCTTCCATTTCAGTTGATATTATGGGGTCAAAAAGACTAGTTCAGGAATAGCTGTCGACTACTAACACAAATGTACCCTACTCTGAATTTCTAAACCAGCCTTCAAGACTAGCAGGGCTTCATAGATTTCCTACACATCTTCCGGGGGCATTACTCGGAATGAGTGTCTGGATTTTCTGACCTTCAGTATGTATTACAAAGTCTCTCTCTTTGCTTTGACTTCCCTTGAAAATAAGGTAGAACAAGGAAGGTGTGAGTTTTTGTGGGAAAGAGGGAATTCCTTTTTTCAAAGTCAGCATTAGATCCTTGTAGATGTTTTCACTAAAGTGTGTTTTTAAAGATCTGCAGGTTCCACTTAGAGAATTTGGTGGGTGATCCGTACAGTACAGCTACAAAATCTGCAGCTTGATTTTGCAGTCTTTGATGACATGAATTATCCTACACGGGGTGAAGGGACAAAACGCTGGCACTCTATTTTTATCAGCCAAAGGACTGGCCATATGTATGGTTAAGAGCCATTCAGTGCAAGTTAGGGCTGTGAAATCACCTCCCGGAGAAGTCTGGGAGAAGGCTCTTCCCAGTCTAAAGAACTTTCCTTAGACCAGGTGGGAGGGTAGAAACTCCTGAGCCCACCCGCAATCACATTTCCGTATCCAAGAACATCAGATTTTTGGGATATAGGCTGAAAAATAAAAACATCCTATAAGGAGACTGTTTAATAAGTTGGGGCAGCCAAGTATGTGAAAACTCCTGTGATCTTCTCAAGTCCTGTTGGGATTGGCAGAGAGGTTTCCGAAGCACATGGAGGTGGTCAGACACTTGAAAAGGACTAAAGTGTCAAGTGCCAGGTGGAAAAAAATAATCTGTTAAATGTTATCACAGTATCTCTTCTTGGTGAGGTAAATTTCCATGCACTTGTGACTTACTCTATGGAAACTTCATGTGCTGATTCAGGCCATAAACAGCCTGTCTTTATTCAGTGTACTTATGATCTTCCCCAAACACTGTCTACATCAGGATTTTGTGCAATTCAACATGAACTCATTCCATACACCACATCCCATTAATATATGATCTCAGCATCATTTAAATCAGTGCGTTGTGGCATCTCACTCCTGAAAATAATTGTGTAGCAGATAAGATCTTTCCTGCTCCTGCATTGCCGTGATTTTTCTACCTGTCTAGCGGTTTCTAGAAACAAAAGTGTAGAGGGAAGCCTCTCTACAACTTCTGTGGCTTTTTGGAAATAACCACAGGCTCCCTGAAACTGATGTTGTCTTAGGTGAACTGAGCTAAGCAATGCAGTGTTCAGCATAGATGTGGTAGTATAGGGTAAACCTCATCAATGAGGTAACAGATTCCTTTTCACCTAAAAGTCTCCATGCCCTGTGCATCAAAGGCTCCTGTAACTCTGGGTCAATACCGGCATCACCAGGTAGTTGTCTTCTAAAAGTCCAAGTCCCAAGTACTACAGAAAAATCTTTGTGACTTGATTTTACAGTGCTGCTTTTTTTTTTTTTTTTTTTTTTTTCCCTGAATGATCTACATTAGCTCAAGCAGGATTTAATTCAGGGAAGTCCTGTGGTCAGTGTACATAAGAAAAATAGCCTCTAATGACTACAGTTTAAAATTAACGGACCTATGAATGTTTGTGAGGTTGTCTAGTAAGTTGGAGTGGTTTTGGTGTTGGTGTAGACACACAAGCTGTTCCCTCATTTTACTGCAGTCTATATTGGTATGTAGCTCTACTGGCAAGAACACTGTTCAGAATACAATTTAAAAAATGTAATTAAAGTGCTAAGAATCAGTGATGATGCTTATGAAGGTACCACTAGAGTAAGGAATAGACAAGGAATTCAAGAAGCTGTGGAAGTTACTGGCCTTAATATATATGTTGATGGTATGCAGAGTTCTCTAGTTTCATGATCTCGAGATTCTTGCTAACATTTCTCATGCCTTTCTTTTGCAAAGATGCGGCCATTTACTGAGAAGCATTGTGAGTGATATAGTTCATCAGGTTTTGAACACATACAGAAATTGTACAAATTCAACAGTGACTTAGTAACATTCAAATTACCTCACGTGCCATACCACATTTTGTTTCAAATTCGGGTTTCCCTTGTTCAGAGAAGAGTTTAAGAACACAGCATACCTCTCTCAAGATAGTTGCACTGTCAGGATGATGCATAAACTGATCCTGCTCATGGAAGATAAAACTGGCTCTGTGGATCACAGCAAAATTCACAGGCTCGAATGCCATTCTGGTATTCAGAGGCACCGCTGCTGGAGATCCGACCTTACCATGGAAGCTGGTGTTTGCTGTATTCAAAGGGAAAAGCCTGTGCTGTCTAAGGCTTAAGACATCTGGCTTGTTGTTGTAAACCTTAAAATTCCAGAGAGTAAAAGCCATTTTCAGGTACTCAATCACAAATCAGATTTGAGGTTATCAGTGTGTACATGTAAGGTTTAGGATTCCTTTTAATCTATGTAAACAGTGTGCTCAAGAGCTGCGTGTATTTATGTAGAGATCAAAGAGGTGGCAACGTCTACGGAGAATAAGCAGCAAGAGAAATCATAGGGATGGTAAATGATCAGTTGTGAGAAGGAAAACTTGAAAAACTTGATTCTAGATATGGCAAATAGGTTGCACTCAGAGGTGGCTCTGACATGTGCACACTGGGCTGGCATGTCACACCCATTGCTGGTAACCTCTCATTATCGAGTAACACTGCATTAAGTCCTAGGGATGGAACGAAGCTTGGCCTCCAGCTTTCTCCTACCAGCACCTTCCTGCCTTTTCACCAGCTAGTGCCTGCAGCCAGAGCAGCACCATGCAGAGACATGGCACACTTCTCCATGTCAGGGCTGGCCTCCTTTTCACCATCGTCTTTAGCCTTCTGACCTGCGAGTATCACCATCTGTATGTTCTCTTCCTAGGGCTCCCATTTTTGCTGCTGTCCTGTCTTACTGTCTCACACTTTTAATCTGACCAAATGCATGCTGAAGTCAGTGAGGAATTTCCTCTGGCCTTTGATTCCTCTCTCTGGTGGCTCTGGGTTAGTTCTGCTGTGGCCTGAGCATGTCTAGCAAAACATCCAGCAATCTCCACATCTACAGAGATCAGCAGGCTCCCTGGCTGCCTGCTTGCTGGTACAATACTGGGAAATCAAGGCAGCAGCACCTGGCATAGCCCTGTGTAGTGTAAGAGGCAAGGACCAGGTCCAGCGAGAACAATCCAGTCCACCTCCACTCAGGCTGTCCACTTGCTGTCTACATGAGAAGTGTCAAGGTGTCTTCTGACAAACAAGAAGTCTTGGTTAATGACCGCAGCTCCCTTTAAAATGAGCTTCGCCTTGCACTCACTAGAGTCAATGGATGAAGGTTCTGTTTGCTTTTCCATGGTAATTTGTGTCCCTTCTCCATGCTGCACTGTCTGCTAGAAGTTTGTGTCCTTCATAGCAACTCTTTTCACAGAAAGCTGAGGGTGGCAGGACAGTGTGATGAAAAGCTGCTGAAATGTACGTTTTAATGAGAAAATGAAATGTTTTCCATTGCGGTATGATTACTTCTTTTCTCAAATTCGGCAAAAAAAGAGGAAACAAAAAGAGGAACATGTGTTCATTTGTTGTAACTGGAGTTTGTGAAATGAGGTCTTCTTGAGAAAGCTACGAAACATTCATTTCAAAGAATACGGACATTTTGGCATCCAAATATTGTAGCATGTCCAGAATATAATTAGCTCCTGAAGTGGTTTGAACTTGTAAATATGTCTTTAGATCATAAAGTGGTCCAGTAGCTATGCCGAGCTTTAAAGCTGACTCTTGGAAAAACAAGGCTTGGAAGGAGAGCTCAAGCCACAATAGACACACACTAGGACCCAAGAGAATGTTTTTTATGCATATGGTTCATCTATTTACATATTTTACTGTAACCTTTTCAAAACTGCCTTGGGCAGTGGATGAGATTACTATTAGAACAATATAGGTAATCCTGGATGGTTTCATCTATGTAGATGCCACTATATATTTCATTCACAATTTAGACTTTAATTTTCACCAGGCAAGGGAGAAAGAATGAGAAACATCTGCATAGTAACTGTCAGAGGACCTTAGATGCATCATTGAAATTGAATCTCACAACAGGCCTGCAAGTGAGCCTGGAGGACAGGTTCTCTCTTGAGTAAACTAACATAGAAAACCATGGAATGATTTCCTACAAATGGGCTCAGTAGCAAAAAATGAAAGAAGAACCCAAAAGACACAAAGGATATTCCTGCTTCTCTCTTCTGACTTCTCAGATATACTTTCCAGTCATGGGAGAACTGATTCACATCAAACAAGAGCTGATCCAGACCATTGCCCAAAACCGAAGTGGTTAAAGTCTGTACAGAGCTTTCAAACTATAAAGTACACTGTAAGTGCTAAGTATTATTATTACTTTGAATCAAACAAAATCCAAACCTGCTTGAGAGGTTCAAAAATATTTGCTTAGCTTTTATGTATTTATTTTAAACTCTGGCTTGACTGCGCTTCCTGTTGACTCCTGGGACTGAAAGTGCAGATATTCCAATGCCACAAGGTGGCTGTGCTAGCAGTATTTCTGACTTGGCTGGAAACAAGGCGTTCTGGAAATCTCACAAGAAAGCCTTCTGTGTGACTCTCCACAGACAGCTTAATCCACCTGAAAAGCGGTGGGTGAGGCATTCGCTGCAGGAAAAGCCCCCGCTGAAGTCAGAGCATGCTGCTGAGGGGCAGCCAGGATGGTATTATACTTACCCAGCAGGAGCTGAAATTTTGGAGGTAGCTCTTTCCAGAAGAGTGAGATAACACTAGGGTTTTCAAAAGGGCCTAGATGACTTAGGGACACAGCACATTTGATTGTTTCCCTGAATTAGGGGTTTTAAGACTCACGTGCAAGCTGTGATTGATGACTCCCAGCCAGCACACATCGTGGAGTAGGGGTGGGAAGACTATCATCTGCACGAGACAAACTCTCCTGCAATTAGTCAAATCATCACAAAGTCTATCTGTTTTCCTCATTTGATAGCAGTCTGTTCCGTTCACCCCTGAGGTTTGCGTTGTTGTTTGAAGTCGGATTGAGTCTATTAACCTCTTAACTGCTTCTGGCCCTACCTGGCAGAAAAGCATGCTACACTGATTTTGGTGGAATGCCAGTAAAACGTTGGCAAAGGAACAGATGCTGTTGGGACCCAACAGAGAAGTGGTTAGCCGCATGTATGTTGTTCAGCGCAGCAGCCTGAAAGCTCATATTGTGAGAAGCACTTTTCACCATGTGTAAAGTCTGACACATATTTCAAAGGAAAGCTTTTAATTACCGTTGGCAGGTCTGCCCCCACGGCTGAAGAGTGACTTAATTTTTGACCTCGGCAGCAGAGGGGTCTGTAAATCAGGTTGCCATTGAAGTACTATTTCAAATACAGAGCTGCAGCTTTATTGCCTTGCACAGGACTCCTACATGGGCTAAATGTGACCCACCAAAATGACTGTTGGGTTACAGGCTATAAAACAAGCGTCTTGAAACAAGTCACCTTGTGCCTCAGTTTCCTCACTTGCAGAACAGGAGAAACAGTACGTCCATTCTTATAAAGTGGTGTTGGACCTAGGGGTGAAAACCCCTCCCCTAGCTATTACAGCGTATTCTGATGATGGGGGCCACAGACATATCCTAACTGTAAAGCTGGGTCCAGATTTGTGTTTAGAGTATCTCTGAGTTCAGAACTGTTTCAACTCTGCATTGCAGTTCAGCCCAGTAATGTCAGTCAGGATTAAAACTGAGCCTGGGTTACCCAAAAGATGGGAAGTTTGGAGAAGAAGAATTCAATGCAGGATGTCATTGTAGGACAAGTGCTCTGTAACATAGCAACCCTCCAGCCGAAGTTAGGTCTGTACCACACCTAGCACTAATTGCTGTGTTGCTCAGAAAAATATGTTTTCACTCAGTTTGGCACCTCTCTGCACTTCATATTTAGGCTCCAGCAACCTCAGAATGAACCAGAGATCTCATGAATTGCACCACACCAATGAGAACTCAGGCCCTTTTTTCTGACATAAAGGAAAACCCAACTTTTAGATTAGTTCACTAAAGTAAAATGAAAGTGAGCTATTGGAAATTCACCTTTTTTCCCCCCCCTTCTTTTTTGGGGGTTTTTGCTTTCTATCTCTGTCTTGTTCAGAGCACCGCCTTCTTCCCTAATAAAATCAGAAGAATGAATGCTGAAAAACTGAACTGATGAAGCAAGAAAATGTTCAGTTAGGGGAAAATAGTAGGAAGAAATAAATTCTAAGAAAACTTCAGGTGCCAGCACCTTTGGAAGTAAGCACATTTTAAAGGTGTCCAGCTCAGCAAGCCAGAAAGTTCAGCGATTTTAGACAAGTCATGCACAGACTGACAGGCAGCTTGCTAAAACTAGGTTATGAAGTGCAAAGGGTCTAGGAGCCCAGCCTTTCCTGGAGCCTGTGCCAAGGAAGACCTTGTCCATATCAGAGGAGATTTATACATTGAGTCTGTGACTGTGCTCAGTGTTTTGTGGTAAAACAGAGGTGAGGACAGACACTCTCTGCTTGCTATCACAGTTGTGACACTTTAGGCAGCCCAGTTAGTCCAGCCCTTTCCAGAATCACAGCCTGCTGCAGGGAATCCTCCTGGCAGTGTGGGTGCTCCTGGCTGAGGGATACACCAGCTTTGAAGTCCTCAGGGGCTGCTGCTTGCAGAGCTGTGACTGGTACTGTATGACCATAAGTGCTGATTTCCATGTGAAGAGTACTAGAATGCTTGGTTATGAAGGGCTGGGGGCAGTTTTAGTTTCTCCAGCTTTTCTTCCTTCTCTCTTCCAAACCTGTCTGTCAGTCTCTCTCCAGAGATGAGGACATCAAGGAGCATTGTCCACCTGTGCTCTGACTTGACTTGTAATTCATACACAGCAGGGGCAACCAGGCACTGGACCCCTTCTCTCGCCGCCCCATAGACCATTTATTTTAGATGAGAGGAGGGACGTAACGTAGTAAATACAGGGGGACAGACCTGGCAAAAAATAAGAACCACTTGGCAGAGAAAGGGAAGAAAAATTCCTCCTAGTGGTCATCACAGTAGGCCGATATGGTTTCGTTATTATCTCAGGAAGGAAGTAGCAACGCACAGAGCAAGACAAACTGTCCAGCTGTAACACCTGGACACCACAGTCATTTTCAACCAGTGACTAGATGAGAAAGTGAGCTTTCAAGCTACTGCCAAGTATCTTTCAAACAGCTGCTCCTCCAAGACAAAAAGACCAGCTTTGCAAGAAGCCTGCTGGAGGATTTTGCACTCTGACAGTCATGTATGTGTCCTTCTGTGTGCTGCACTATGTATGTCCACATATTCCTCAGACACAGATTTCCATAAATAACCCCCTGTCAGCATTCCGCTTAAAATGACAAGTTTGCACAACAAGCACCTTAGCTCACAACTGTGCTGAGCAGGGTGGCTAGCTTACACATGCTTGCTGCAGCTAGGCACTCAGAGCAAGATGGATTACGGGACGTATTTACTCTGGGGCTGATTTGTTTCTTCTCTTCTGGCTTTTCCCAGAACCACCATGCAGGTAGGCACCATCTGGTCCCAACGGATTTTAAAAGGTGCTAGTAAGGAGCTGGGTAGATGGTGTGATTTGTCTGTTAATGATAAAGAAGTGCCTAAACCTTCAGATAGTTTTAAAAGCTATAGCCTGTGCAGCTCTTTGGGCACATAAAGTGAACATTTTTTTTATGTATATACAAAAAAAAGTTCATTTCACAGTTGAGGTGCGTGCCAGAAGATGATGCTGAAGATGGTGCAGCATAATTATTTCTGTAGGAACAGTAGGTTTGCATGCTAGATGTGGATCCCAGCTCTCTCGTCCAGGGCAGCGAGGCTCTGAGCTGCCAGCAGGCATCACTGGGAGCCCTTTGGGGCAGAAACTTTGCTTTTCTTCCCCTTTTTGTGTGGAACTTCTCAATGATTATGCTCTGTTAAGTGGTCTCTCAGCAAAAACCAGCGGGTATTCCTACATACTGCTTGCATGAAAACTATATGCAGGAGGTGAAGGACACCATCATAAATATTTGTGATAGATGCTACACAGTGACAGTACGTGGGATTTTATTAATGAAAATCTGTGAGTCCATGTGAGAAAGAAAAAGATCTTTTCAGTTAGGAGAGTCCAACTCTGCATGTTCCAGTTTTATTACTATAATCACACTTTCACTGAGGTAATTCCTTGGTTTCTAAATGTGCTAATACCCAAAGAAATGATCTAAACTGAATTGAACCACTTATACATTACTGAAGCTTATTTGCAACAGCTGATAACAAAAACAATCCCCATTGAAAGATTCCAGTAAAACAAGAAATAAGCGTCAGTGTGGACAGCAGCTTTTTAAATCCCTGCACCAATTATTGCTGTTGTGATGAACACCCTAGATAAGGTGTGGGTACTAAAAATAAACCAGAATTCCTCAAATAGCTGTACAACATGTAAATTATTTAGGAAAGAAGACACTTTTAATAACTTGCTTATTATAACAAATCCAGTATGACTTCATGCTAAAAGGTTGGGTGGGTGTAATCCTTCTCTGGCTGAATACTCTGAAGCTCATATGAGAAGCTGAGTTTTTTGGGTTTGAGCTTTCATCATTCCACAAGCGATTGTAGCTATGCACTGACACCACTAGGACAATAACAATGATTTAACATGATTGGAACAGCAATATAGTCAAAGCTTCGTCAGAATTTCCATTTTAAACTCTGTTTATTTAGAAATAATATTTCAACCAGTTAAAACTGCAACAAGCACAAACTTGGCATTTGTGGTCAGCCTGGCTGCCTGGATGTAATTACTTTCTTTCATTTAAAAAAAAAAAAAAAGTTACTAGATTTTTTTCATTATTTTCAAAAGCATTTTTTTCTTTGTTGTTGTTGCTGCCATTGTCCAGATGAAAGAAGTTTAATCTTAAACAACATGGTTTTGCAACCATGCTGTCCATAGAGAAAACAAATTGCTCTTGGCATTAAAAACAGATGAGCAATTTAGCCCTGCACGAAGCTGATCCTGTGGCCTGGAGATCAATGGAAGCTTTGTTATCTGCTCCACTAGATGCAAGAGCAGCCCTGTGCTGTGAGAGATGCGGGAGCTGAGCTCCCAGTATGTATCCTGATCCACATGTAACTCCCAGGGGACGGGTCTGGGATCACCATTCACAAACCTGCCAGCCGGAAAAGAGGAGGAACTCCCCAGTGCTGGGTAATGATTTTGCCTGGATATCAGTACCACACCCCTAAGCTCAATGCACAGCAGATTCAGGCATAGAAAGCATTCCTGCTGCACTTCCTGGCCCTGTCAAAGAAAAGATGATCCCAAACACAGGATGCAAGCTTGGAGGTGGCTTGGTCCAGCTCATGGTGTTATTCATAAGGTGATAAATTCTAATTCTGAATTGGAATTTGCTGAAATTTTTGAAAAGCTGAGAATTGGCCCAACTTTTTAAGTGTATATCTGTGATATCTTCCCAAATAGGAAAAAGAGCAAAACCTTACATCAAAATGAAGCCATTAAGAACATCTATCCATATTCAAAGGATAAAAAGCCCAACATGGTCATATAACTACCCTATCTCAAGCATTGTAAACCCCAGTCAAGGCTGCACTCACAACAAATCCAAGTGTGTTAAGGGTAAAAAGGAAGGGCAAAATCACCCAGGCAATGTTAATTCTCTCCTGAAATAAAGGCAGACTGCTATTTCAGAATTTACGACCTTAGATGGGAATGAATTGATTTTAAAAGGCTCATAATTTTTTAACTTGTCCCCCCTTTTTCCCTTTTCACGTGCCTGGACTTCAAGGAAGAATTGAGATTCTTCATATGTCTTGGACATACTCACTGTCTCTGAAGCATAACTTTCTTTTTGATTTACCAGAGTTTAAAAAGTCAGTTTGGAGATGATTGCAACAATTATGTAAGGAAATGTACAAACTTCAAGCTCAGATGACTCATTTTTATGCTTGATTTGTGACTTAGCAGCAGCATATTAAAGTGTTGATGCTTCTAAATGCAACTGAAATACATTCTTTTCATAAGACTGTTTAATATATAAAAAAACCCCATAGAAACAAGTAGGAAGCTTGCCTCATTGATTTTAATGGGAATTTGTTTCCCAAGAAGAATTTGCTGGTTTGGTATTTTTCTAGTTGTGCAAAAACAATTTGCATGGAAAATAGATTTGAATTACTTGGGCTTTTGATGCTCCAGAAAGAGTGAGAAACATATTTTGGGATGGCTCTTCTTGCAGGTCTTCAAAAAGTCATCAGGCCTTTGCTGCGATGACTGAAGCATTTGCAGGGTTGACAGCATTTGTGAAAGAAAGCAAACTCCTCAGATATCATTGTGGGACATACAGCAAGAATCACGTTTTCCGGAGGAATTAACCCTGCTCCTTTCTCACACAGCTGATTAGCCCAGGGCTGAAGGACCACAGCTGTGAGGAGCTGGACATGGATGTGGGCATGGATAGGAAGTGCTGAAACATGTTTCTGTCCACCTCAGCCCTTGCTTGACCATACACATCAGACGTGCAGCCAGGTGGGTGCTGAGGTATTGGAAGCACCATTTCCCTCTCTCATCTCAGACCAGGCTGGTGCAATGCATGTTCCAACAGTGCTCTAAGACTTGGGACTGGGGATGGAATACCGACAGAAGTTGCTGAAAAACTTTTCAGGGCTTTCAAGGCCAAATTTTCATAGGAAAAGGACAAAATTTTTCATTAACATGACATTGCATAATATTGTGTAATGCTCTTTGGAAATAGTCCCCCTCTTGGCCCTGAATGATGTGGTCACTGATGTGTTTGGTGGTAATCACATCTTTCTGTGGACAGCTCTGGCAAAAGCCACACTGCTGCCTCTCCTAACCAGGACGTCAGGCCCCATCCTGTTGATTTCTGTGGTCTTGTTGCTTCCATCATCTCTTTTTCTCCTCCTGCATCCCCAGACAGAAACATGACCGTGACAGTGTCCCACACCTATAATATAGCTACAGCTTTTCTGAAAACTTCCTCCTCAATTTACATTTACTCATCCTTTAGCTGAGTAAGGACCTCAGGCAAACATTGAAGCCCAGTGGAAGCAGCCTTCCTTTGACACCAGATGACTTGGACTCCTTGTTACCATGCTGGCACCACCTCTTGCCACTTGCTTGAGTTCAGCAGAAGCCCCAGGGATGCTTCTGCCCATTGCAGCCCCAATCTAGGCACGTGCCTGTGAACACTTAGGACATCCGCAGGGTTCCCTCCATGATCTTCTAGGACAAACCCACCAAGTGGAGAGATGCTCATGCCTAAGGAGCTCCACTTCTTATCTGCTGGTGTAGCTGACAGCACCACTCCCAGTTTCCAAGGGGTTGTGCTTTTAAGCAACTCTTCCTTTCACTGTAATATTTTTTATTTCTTTTAAGACTTAGGAAATAACACTAGTGTGATAGATGGTGGACAGAAGCAGAAAAGATGGGCAGAACTTCAGAACCTTTGGACTTCCTTCATATTTGCAAGTGGATGAAAAACCCAGGGGAACTTTTCCAATATTGTTTTCATGTTCCATGTAGCTGGAAAAGTGAAATTCTTTTGAATAAGCAAGATGAGGAAAATACTAAGCTCTGACTATGCTGGGAAAACTCTGGGGTTATTTTTGTCCACACATGGCCAGAAAAAAAAAAAAAAGGGGGACAACAAAAAAACCCTGCCTCAAGTGTTCTGAGTATGTGAGTTTCTTATCTTCTATTAAAAAACATAAGCACTGGCCGGAGAAAGTAGACTTTCTTCATTAGGTGCCAGAATATTTAACGTAGATTCCTCAATATTGGAAAAAGTAGTCAGAAGAAAAACAAGAAAAGTCATTATCTGTTTTTTTTCCCCTTTTAATAACCTTTTCAGTAGCACAATGCATTCAAAGCTAGGCACATTCCTCTCAGTGCAATATGGTCTCAAGACGTGATTTAGATGGAAAATTTAAGTAAGATTAATGCAATTTATTATCCGCCAGGATATCCCTACAAACCACACTGCTTGGCTGAATTTTTGATTCTCTATCTAATAGTTCAGATGAGATTTCCAGACGGGTGTCTTATTCCTCTATTAGTTTAGTGAGGGTGATATAGAGTTTGTAAAACAGGAGAGGTTAAGCTAGTTTTAACACTTGATTAATCATTTAAATTACTTTGTTACTGTTTGAATCCATTGACTTTTGTTTACCAAGCAACTCCCTGAAACCCAAAGCCAACAAAAACGGCAGGCAGCTTTCCAAGTTGTTAATTTATTCAATGAGTTCTTCAAAGGAGTTCTAAAAGAGGAAAAAAGGAGCAAATTTATAGTTGCATTGAAAGGGTAGAGCAATTCTTGTTCATTGCTTGCTAAAAATGTCTAGGTTTTTATGACTCAGAAAAAAAGCCAATATTCAAATACGCTGGCCAGCTCCTGGAGACATATATTTTTTAAGCAAATCAAAGAAGTACTTAATAGACCTTGACCGTGTGTTCATGCAAATAATGATTGAAATAAAGTCAACTCATGTGACAAGCCACACTTTTCTCTGCTTTTTATGTGCAACTGTGACTTCATCTGAAGTAAGATTCTCTCTCCCCTAAAGGAAAATGTGAGTACTTTCAGCGTGAGCAGGATCAGGCCTGTAGGAAGTCCAGTCAAGAGCACAAGGACAAAGCTTTTTCAAAAGCAAGTATGAATGGGTGATTAAAAAGCCCCCTTCAGTTACACAATGTACATGTGTACAATTTGCAATTGTCCACTGGGGAAAGTTAAAAAAAATAAATCCCAAGCCCTAAATCATGAAAAAAAGGTTAGCTTTCTATTCTGCATATAACTAAGTCCGAGTTTGGTAAATTGATTACAATTTCTTTACAGAGACCTATCAGGAATAAACCACTAAGTCTTAGACATAAATTTGAATTCCAGAGTCTCCAGCTAACCCAGCTCATAAATGAATTCCTAAATGCTGACTGTGCCAGAAGACCCAGCACTGCAAAACCACTTGGCAGAAGCCATTAGTTTCAATGAGATGAACTGCTCTATTTAGCTCTCATTCAAAACTTTACAGAAATGCCAGATTTCCATAAACACAGGTTTCCTTGAATTTCCAGGGCTTTGATTAACTGGTAGATGAGGGTGTCTTACAAATATAGATTTGTATGCAGAGTTCAGCTCAGAAAGCATGAGAGGCTGGAAACGTACTATAGGCTTTTCTTTCTTGCTTGCTTTTTCTCTTCCTGACCTAACAGAAAGCAGGAAAACTCCTTTAGAATATTTTGGAGCTGAGGCTTCAATAATTAATAATTATTCTGTGGTTTAACACCGTTGTAGATCATTTTCCTGTCATTTATATCATCCTGTGTTAAGCTTTTTATGACAGATTAATATCCTTCAGCTTTTATAGTATGGTTTTAAAGTCTTGAAGCAATGGAAGACTAAAAGAAAAAGAAAAAAACCACATCTCTATTTTTCTTCTCTTTAAAAAAATTAATCAATTTGTGGAAGCTATTGATGGCAAAGGCTACCTCAAGGTATAACATTTAAATTTTGCTATTTTTTTTCTTCTACTTACCTGCACTTTTCGTGACCCACCCATCAGTCAGTTATGTTGAGACCAGCAATACTTTTTGATACATTTGAATTTATGGCCATGCTTGTTAGGTGAGGAGGAGTTTTGGAGGTTTTTTGTGCATTCTAGGTTTTGGGCCAGGTTATGGACCAATGGCTTTTATAGCCTGGATGTAGCAGCACTACAGATCAGAAAAACAACTCTCGCTCTTTCTCTCATTTCCCCCCCCACCAACAATTGTTCCTAAGAAACACATAGCCTCTATACTCCTATGGTCATCATAATAAATCTATGTATAAATGACATTTCTAGTGAGAGTGCAAGAACTGCGCAGATAATAACATGCAGCTATGGTTTATTAACCTTAAACCCTCTTAAATCAGTCATAGAACCATAGCAGCCAAGAAAACTATTGTGGTCAAACACCACGAATTCTAGCTTGCTTTTAACATGAGCAATATTTCCCCTCTTCTCCAGTTTTTCTACAATATCTTTGTTCCCAATCAGAGTTTTTATAATAAAAATTATAGTTTGTGTGCATGTTTTTTGGTTAGGCTGTGAGAGTCTGATTCAGCATTTTTTTTTCCACTTTTTTTTTTTTTTTTTTTTGAAATCATTGGCTGTGTGGGTGCTGAGCCACGGAGCCTGTGTGTGGCCCTGCGGCTTGGCACCCGCACAGTGGAGTCCTGCTACAGCTGGCAAAAACTGCTGGGATTTCATAGCTGTAAAGCACTACGTTAGGCCTTTGGCATTACCCCACCCTTCCTGAGCGCTGCCTTTGAATAAGCCCGTATCCTTTGGCCATCTATGGATTACGGGCTTTCCAGTGTATTCTGTTTGGCTCAGGAATGAAAAAGGTTACTGAAGCCTGTACGTGCAGAAATAAACGTGGTCCAGCTTTTCATTGAGAATTCCCCTCGTTTACCATTGGATTTTCTATGGTACTTGCAACAAGGAAGCCGAGTTTGGGTCCAAGTGATTGACGGGCATTGTTGTGTTGACAGAGGTGAATTCAGTCAGTGAGAAGAATACTGCCACCGGAAAACACAGCCAAAACAACGGCAGTGAGAGCAATGCAAATCTGGAGGCAAAGCTAAAGAGCACTAAATTAACCAAACTGTGCAGAAGATGTTATCATGTTGAAGACCTAAAAGGAACTAAGTCTAGCACTCAAATTTAGGTAACAATAAATGATACTGTTGAAAATGAAAGCTGTAATGTGAGGATTTCAGGAGCTCTAGAAATGAGCTGAGAAGTTTGATCTCAAATAGGGTGGATTTGTGATATTTATAGAGTGCTTTGAGTCATAACACATATTGGGGTACAAAATCTGTGTCTCAAATAATCAGACTTCAGATCGGGATAAATATCACGTTGAGTATAGACTTGAATTTGACTATTTAAACACTACAGTCCTATTTACCAAAGAATTACTGGTGAAATAGGAAAAAAAAAATTAAACCCCAAACCCCAAAGATAATTTACTACTGTTGTACTATTTCTCCTTACAGAAAAATGTAACAGGATGAAACCACTGAAACATAGTTTAGGTCTGAAGAACCATGTTTCTTGAGTATCTGTAAATCTATGAACATCCTGCTGCTTTGACTGGTTTCCGTGAGCCCTAAAACCCCAGCTTTGGTGAAAGGCCACACACAGATCACAGACTGCATAGGAGAAACCTTGATCTCTCACTTGGCAGGGCACAGAGGCCGCCTGTCTATTTGAGAGTATGAAACTCAGTAGCAAACCTCATCTTTCATAACAGGAATGGGTCATCTTTTCCTCTTTGAAAATGTAGTCAAAACAAGTGTTCTGCTCTTACAGCCAATGGGCTGGTGTGCAGAGTCATTGTCATGGTTTAGGGTCTGAGCGGCCCCTTAGACCTACGTGTGCGAAGCAGCCAAACAAACTAGGGGACCTCCAACTGAGTGCTTTCCTCACTTGGATAAGACACAAACCTGTGCCTGCTACAGACCCTGGGAGCAACCTCAACAACAATGCCAAGGTTTGTTCTAACAGTGAGAGTTAGAGTTTAAGAGTTAGGATGATCTAGAGGCCAAAGAGGTAGGTAGGGCATGTAAGGGGAGGGTCTAATCCCAGCTCTGAGAGCTGGCTAGATGTTTTCCAGTTTCACTTATACTGCACTGCCAGAGGAATGGTACTGAGCATTATCAGTCCTTCATTAGTTGGCCAAATTACTCCCTGTGTTGTGGAAACAATGAGTCTTGAGAGGGTTTTTGGAGGAGTCTGAGAAAAGGAGTAACTTGGGTTTTCCACTGATCAAATATGCGTGGGACACCATCATCACACTATGATATATATACTATATAGCACATCATCTATACCATCCACAGATAGCATAGATGCTGCCCGCACAGAGTAGCTTTACTTTTCTTGACAGGGATTTTGTGTCTTTCCAGGTCATGTTTCCTGGTTTACCTATCAAGCCTTAGCTGTTGCCTCTGACTCCAGAAAATGCTTTTTATATAGTTTCTTACATTTGTGGAGATATGTTGGTGACAATAGGTTATTTGTGCTGTGCAAGTGCACCAAACCTGGCTGTGTCACACATGCTAGGGGCAGGTATGCAAGCATTGAGGTGCAGATGCACATACGCACACACAGATGCAAACCTATCAGTGGGGTATTTGCTTGAGAAGGAGCTATGAGATCCAGCTCACTAAGAGAGGGGCAGAGATGTTTTCACATCTATTTCACATCTAATGCACACTAAAGAAAAAAAAAATCCTTCAGTAAAATTTACACACAAATTGGTGCATTAGAAAAGGTTCCTAATGAAAAAAAGAAGAAAAACATTATCAGTTTTTCTTGCCCATTTGAGTATGTGAGGAATTCTGCCATGAATTTTTATTTCAGATAACGAATTCCAAGCCCCCATTATCAGTGTGGAGGAATTAATACCTGCTGTTCATATTTTTGCCAAGACCAAATGTGGAAAATGCTCAAACCACACCTGTTTCAGTTCTACAACACATACAGTTCTGCTTGCCAGCTCTCTAGCTGATAAAATTAGTTAGGGGATTTCTGATGCCTTTTTTTTTTTTTCTATTTTTTTTTCATTTCAAGGCAGTTACAGGACAGCAGTAGCAAGGGTATGCGGTTAGCTCATAGGGATGTGGGAGGGAAAGCAGAAACACTTTAAATCTCCAGCATCAGTTACACAGAGCAAGATTTGTCTCTAATATTGAATATGAGCTAGTGCGAGGGTGCCACAGCTGTGCTGTGGGCATTGGTGAGGGCATGTGAGGTTATGCTGTTGAATCAAGTGGGTTTACTTGATTCTTGAGATATATTGTCTGATGGGGCTCAGTATAGCACCTGAGACTGTCCATGTGGTGATGCCTCTTGCTCTCCTCTCTTTTGCACTTTAATTAATAAAAATAATGAAAGAAGCTCATGATTCACAGGTTATGCAAAACTGTTAGGCAGAGATCTACTGCAAGGTGTTTCATGAAAGAAGTATATTAAACTGAGAATTCTGTTTACTGTGAAACATTGGATGAAAACTAAGGCGTGTCAGTACCATGGTATTATACTGGCAAGGGAGAGATATTTTTGCAAAATGTTTTTCAAACGCTATTGACATTTGAATTTGGGAAGTTCAGGTTTAAGGAAGAACAGCTCTAAGAGTCAAACTCAAACCAGTTTGAGTTCTTTAGTGTTTATTCCTCAAACTAGCAGGTCTTTTCCTTTTTTTCTTAATTTGAGAAACTGAATCCCAGTGTCTCTTCAGTATCTCTCCAAAACAGTTAATTTGGAAATAGCCAAAGGATAATTTAATTGCCATTGTAGGCTAACGAGTATGGAGATGGTTGAATTATATAGTTTGCAGGTATTTTGTGGACTGTATACATATCTGGCTAGTTCTTTTTTCTGAAACACAAGGATTTCTGCAGTCAGCCATTTCTCCTGACTAATCAAAAACGTTTAGAGCACCTAGCCTCCCTGTCCATGCCCATATACTCCATATGGTGATGACTGCTTTTTTGAGCCCTGATGCTTAGTTGACTCTTTACACCATTCAGTACATCACATGCTGTACTATATTGTGTAATTTTTGAATGTTTGAATATAATGTAGTAGTAGTCAAAAGCCTTAAAATGTCTGTTACATTTATGCAGTCACTTTTATCAAGCAAGCTTATAATCTCACCAGAGAATGAAATCAGATCTGTCCAAGGAGACTGATTGTTCATAAAACAAAGTTGACTAGCATTATTTCTTTTCCAGTCCTTCTTCTTTGATTATATCTTGTGTCAGTTTTATTCCTGGTTCTGCAATTGGAAACCCACAATAACAGTGCTATAAAGTTTCACAAATCTGCTCATGGTCAGCTCTCCCATTGATTCAGACTGTAAGCATTCAGCTTTTTTATCTTTCTTTTTTTTTTTTTTTTTTCCTTTCTTTCCCCCAAATAGGCAGAAAATACTGAAGTTATCCCAGTAATTTAGGAGCCCTGTTAAAAAATGCATGTAGAATCAAAACAGGACTCTATGTGCTGGCATGCAGAGCTGAGTTATGGCAGCGTAACAATTTACCACCCACTCCTCGACAAGCTGTTTGCGTTTGATGTCTGTGTGTTGCGACTGTGATGAGGCTATCCTGAGGTTCTTGTTACACCAAATGAGTAGGATGAGCTCTCTGCTCAAGCATTCAAAGGTAGTTACAGTGCTTTGGCTGAGGAGTGGCAACTTCTTAAGGTGTTGCCATTACATTGTGTTGAATCTCCAACAAGGAGTCGCTTATAAAAATGGGCCACGAGCTCCTGAGATTCTTAGGTCCATTAGAATTGAATCTACTGTCTCTTTCAATGATCCAAACACACACACACACACACACACACACACACACACAGGTGCACACATATGCATATATCCCCATTTTCATTGATAGCATAAAGGTCTGTTAGCCTTCTGTACTCAGCAGGTATGTCTACAGCACAACAAAGCATGCATTACACTGACTGTGCAAACAGATGGTTTCCAGAGCTCTTCTGCATATGTACCATGTTTCATCAGAACTGTGAAAATTACAGTGATGTTTTTTGTTTTGGTTTTTTGTTTTTTTTTTTTTCACCTGTTTTCTGTCTTTCCTGGCTATTTATGCAAACAATACTTTGAAAAACACACAGAAAACTGTTCTTTCCTGGAAAAAGTGGGATTTTATTTTTTTTTTTAATTTGCTATTGGTTCAGGAATGCTTTTACACTTAACACCTCTATGAACTTTTTTTGTGACAGAATATCTCATCTGGAAGGTCCATTCAGAGGTGGCTGATTGGCCTGCCAAATGCAGGCTCCAAACCTTATCTTCCCCAGGTGCTAAATTACCTTTCCTGATAGGCTGAGCTAAATCTGGGGAGGTGTTTGGATTAGCCTTGAACGGTACACTCAGATCCCAGCCATTCCCTCTTCCGGACACCCAATAGCCCTGCGAATATTCTAAACTGATAATGTCAGTCTTGAAAGGGAGTTGGTCTGAGAAAGCACTTTTCACTGCATTTTTCCTGAGCAGAGATCAAATGTGGATGTTCTATGGGAAAAATAAAAAGCAGAGATTCATGTGGAAAGTTGGGGTAGTGGATGCGCTCATTCCACAGCTGCCAGCGATGTGCTTGCCTGCTAGGATAGGATAACACATCAGCGTTCACTTGAGTGCAGTCTTTGTTCTGGCACTTCACGTACAGTTTTTTATGACTTCCAAGGCGTACTTCATGGTCCGAGAAGCAGCACACAGGGGTCCAGCAATACCCCAGTAGACCATGCTTCTTGGATAGGATGGGCTTGCAGTGGTTGTACACAGAGGGAGAGAGATGGGAAGATTTACCCTGCTCTAGCAGTGGTAGGAGGGTTGGAGAATGCTTTAGCTTTTCTCTAATTAGAGGATGAAAGGTGAATGATTTCAGAGGAGGTGCTGTCTCACCCTCCTTGTCTAAAGATGATTGCCCATTAAGGGGGAATTGTGTTGCACTTGACAAAAAATCCACAATGAAAACAAAAATCTCTCTGGTCTGAGAGTACATAAACCATGACACAATGTATTGTGAGCATCACCACATCCTCAAAAAACTGCATCACAAGGATACAGAAACAGATACTGTGGGTGAGAATCAAGGTCCCTTCAGCTCCTTCATACTGGCCAATTGCAGATGTCTAAGGGAGACAGAGTATCAGCACACGTAACACTCTCTCCCATGTGTTTTCTCCTCACCACCAGTGATCACAGATCAGGCCCTCTCTGAACCCACTATGGTATCCTCCTGTGAACCAGAGCTGCTAAACCATGCTGGGCTCCCTCTAGCCACACTTGCTCAACTAGTAAGTGATGTGACACAGGCTGAGCTAAGCCAGGATACTTCAAGCTTCACAAGCTCCAGCAGCATACTGGCGGGGGGACCCAGCTGCCTGCCACTTGTACTACCACTGCTCTCTGCTTCAGCCCATGCAACCATTATGGCTGTCCCCACACTCCCTCTGCTTCCCATTGCTGAGCACAGTATGACACAACAAGCTTTGCAGGTGAAACTTTGTGCAAGTTACCTTGTCCTTGGGCAGCAAGTTATGAAGACACCACTAGAACCCAACAAGTCTTGGTGGGAAAAGATGCGATCCTTGCCCTTGAAACTGCAGCCCATCACCAGCTAATTGGGTATTTGCCCTAATTACCAAAAAGGGGACTATTTTGCTTTTATTCTTTGTGTTTTGTGCTCTGTTTTTGTTTTGCTAGTGTTTCATGCTCTGATATAGACGTATTTCTCTGGAAACGCTCCTGTGCATCAGGATTCCTGTTTTCATTTATGATCTTAAGGGAAAACATCTGCTGCTGTTTCTCCCTTACCATTTGTCTTCAGCCTTCCTTGTAACTGCTGTTTTACTTGTGACATCATCATTTTTTTCATAACCTCACTATCTTTCTGCACTGTGTCTCCCTGTCTCTGTGATGGGTGCCAGTGTTTTCCAGGACAAAGTCTAATTCTTTTATTTTTAGGAAGTGTTTAAGCTAATGTCTTGTCCGTTACTGCTCTTTGGGATTTTAATGTTCTATTATCTAGTTCCAGAGTAATTTTTCCCACCTGAAACAGTCCTATAGAGATAATCTGCCTCAGAATTTGAATATTCTCATTTTTCCCTACATTGGAAAATTGATGGGCATTCTCCATCTTGATTTTTAGTTTTCTTAGCTGTAGTATTGGTGCCTTGGTGATGTTTGCTGGTGCTTGTTGTAGGAAAATATTGAATATAAAACAGAGGCTCAGATTCATGTGATTTTCGTTGCTTCTCTACGTGCCTTGTCCCTCTTTTACAAAGCGAGCGGAGAGAGGAAAGAGGACAACTGAGATCTTAAGTGAGTGCAATTGTCCTCACTTCTCTTTTGACTAAACCACCAAATTACATAGTAAGACTGTAGTGCAACTGTGCTCCTAACTGAGGCAATTCAGGAAAAGGGTTAGAATTAGATGGGTAGATGTCAAGCCACAGAGGGAAGATATAACCCTTAAAAAGGGTGCCACTGAGGGGCTCACCAGCACAATATCCCAACAGAATCTCTCTTCCATGTTTTATTCCAGTAAAAGAGAAGATGAGAAATAACAGAGACAGGGAGCATAACATCACCAGCATCACCAGCTTGAGTCAATCTTGTGCTACCTTTAAATGGCTCTTTTCTTGAAATTAGATGGTGAATTCAATCCAATTCCTTGATACCTTAACCACTACCACCGAGACCTGAAGAAAGACTCTGAAATATTGCCTGGGCTTTCAGTGACTGATACAGACAATCCTTTTTTTCCCAAGTATGTTATGAAGGGCTTTATATAATTAAGCTACAATTGCCTGGCACACCTGTCAGTGAATGGCAAAATCTGATTCCCTTGGAAGAAGATTAAAAGTCATCTGAAGATTAATGTGGGCAAGGATCGTGCTTCTTTATTCCAGATAATAAAATATGGGAATTGGGTTTCAGGGACAGTAATGCAACCTTTTTAGGTGCACAGGCCTTAGCTGCGTATAAACAAGACAACATGTTGTTTGCAGTAGGAAATATTGATGCCATAGATCTTTGCAAGATCAAGAGTAATGAAAAGAAGATCTTCCAAGACAGCTCATCTGTTGCTCTCTGCATATGCCACATTCCTTTCAGCTATCTACTGTTATCTAAAATCAATATGGACACTTGTCCTCTTCCAATTACACTGTGCTTATATAAGGCTCAATTTACAAAATGTATTATACCTGCTCTACAAGGGGAATTGTCAAGTGTTACACTGCAGTGGCCTTTCACCTGTGGATAAGAGCTGGATTTTGGCTTTGAAAATGAGCAAAGTCTCCATGTGGGGTTTGAATTCCACCATGCTCAGCTCTCAGGGGCTCTTTTCCTGTGAGATCAAATGCCTTGAAAGGCTAGTCTTCATGTTATTTCCATCACTAGATGCTGCTTGTGCTCTGCAGGCTCCCTCTAGTTTTGAATTCCACCCAGGATTCAAAGGAAAGGAGTAGATCCAGATTTAGAAATGCTCATGTCAGTCCCTTTCTTCCTAAAGTAATGGGGAGAAAAGAATGACAGATGATATTGCTGAGACCCAAGCCAGCCTCTGATCCTGGTATCTAGGGATCTCCTGCAGCCTTTATACAGGATGTTTTCAAAATCCAAGCAGAAGATGTGGATGAAAATACTTTTCTGGATTTTCATGTTCTTAGAGAATGGAAAAAATCCTAGCGTAAAACTTTGAGGGCCAATCATTTTCCCTCCCACTGTTTTACAAAATTCCAGCTGAGTGGTGCAATAAAAAAACCCAAAAACCTAAAAAAAAAAAATCCCAATTTAATCAAAACAAACCTATGAAGGTCCTTTAAAGGAATTCAAAATCTTTAAAGGATAGAGACACCTGCATCCATTCAAAGAGCCCAAGTTGAGTTACAGACATAGA
The DNA here is from genome assembly GCA_025331215.1 of Actenoides lindsayi. Classification (NCBI taxonomy): domain Eukaryota; kingdom Metazoa; phylum Chordata; class Aves; order Coraciiformes; family Alcedinidae; genus Actenoides; species Actenoides lindsayi. Next base: position 98,258 of record WTSP01003139.1, read on the forward strand.
TACTGTGTTGTGGAAACTCAAGCCAAATAGTGAATGATGAAAAAAGCCCTCGTTTAATTTCTTGGCTTCTGCATTCTTATCAGAATGTTCTGCCCAGCAGAACTGAGCCCTGTGAAAAATGTATATCCCCAAGTTCAAATGTGCAGTGTAAAACAATATCTAAAAGAAGTTAATTCCATTGCTTGTTTCTTAAATAGTTTTCAGTGCGAGAGATGGTTTTATAATCATGTGTCTATGATCAGAGACTTTTGGATAGACACCAAATCAAAACATCAGCAAAGAGAATGGGGTGATGTGGAAAACTGATTTATTCATTCATAGTCAATAAAGTAAGCATGCAGTAGCTGAATTGTAAATAGCACTGTGGAGAAGATTTATAAGTCTTAACGTGGGGAGATGGGTTTATCCCAGTTAAAAGCACATTTTAACTGGAAGAACTCTTCACCATGTTTATAAAATGAGGCCTTGGGTGCAAGATGAAACCTTAGGCCTGTGTGAATCTGAAATGGGCAAAATATGTCATCTGCAACCATGTTTTTCATCTCTGAAGCAGAAAGCTAAAATTGATCTAAAAATGTAGAAAAATAAAGATAAAAATTCTAAGCAAAATAAAACTAGGCCTCAGAAGGAGTATGTACTGTGTTTAAAACTTCCCTTTGCTCCACATTGCTGTGTTTATAAATCAAAATTATATGTCCAGTGGGAAAAAAGGAAGTAAAACTCTATCCAAATGAAAAAAGGACAAGTGATTCATTTCTGTTAAAATCATAATTGAAAATACAGAATGTAGAAATGTTCTTGGTTTATTCTTGTTTTTATTTGTAATATTTGCTTTGTTGCGGATGATATGGTCAAAAGACTGAAAAAGAATCCTTTTACCACTATAAATCTTTCAACTATTTGAAAAATAATACATATTGCAGGCTTTCTGCACCCTATAAAGTAGAGCTTCATCTTTACCAGGGATAAATGCACTTCCTTTGATTTTCTGATAGAGCAGGCCATTCCAGTATTTCATTTATTAAACAAAAAAATACCTTTATTGACTGTAGTTTATAAACAACTCTGAAGAAACCCTCGTGAAACCTAATGAGCTTTTTCCCTTTGCAGCATGACAAGGTTCAAATATGTGCGTATGTGCAGTAAAGAAAACAAAATTGACTCTGACAATCAGATACCCCAGCGAGCTTCTATCTCTGCAACAAATGTGCTCTAAATTCCAATGTGCTTTGACAATCACCATTTATTTCAATGCATCCTCCCCAGACACTAATTCTCACAGGCCAAATCCCTGTCTCGTGGAAGTCAGAGGGAGTTTTGCCATAGGTATCATAGTTGGAAAAATCTGATCCTAACTATGTTTAAAAGCAATCAAATGGATGCAAAATGAAAGGAAACAAATGCCTTTACCACTTGAAGTTCCAAGGACATAGAAAAAGCTTTTAAGTCTGGTATTTTTATAACAATTGACTTTTAAAACTTAGCAAGATGTCTCTTCAAGGCTTTCACAGACCATTTAGATGTGCAGACAATTGCCTGTTTTCCAGTGCAATGAGTCAGCGTTGGCTCCTTAGGTATGACATGACCTCTGATAGCAAAATATTTGTTCCCAGGAGCATATCTGTGCTAGAGACTCTCGTAGGAGTTTGGCTGGACGTAGAATGGAGATACTTGGATTCAAAGATGTGATACAAACATAGTCCATTGCACCAACAGGTAGATAAGACTCCTTTATGGTTAGAAAAACTTAAAAGCTAGAGAAGGACAAGAACTGGTGTGGGCATCTCTGGGCACAAGCGGTACAATCTTAAAAGAGGGGTTCCAGTGTGCATCTGAAATGAGTCTTTTTGAAATTCAGTCACTTATATGACAGAAGTTATACTTGATTAATGCTAACAAAGAGATGAGGTAACAAAGAGATAAGGACAAGTATATAATCATAGGTTAATTTTTTTAAAAAGCATTTTTAACATATGTTGAAAATAAATACAGAACCAGATATTGAACTCATTTAAGCATTTAAGATAGGTATCATTGGCTGAGATGCATTAGAGGCTGTGCATATCAGCAGTCTTAGGTCACGTGGTGAAGATAAAGACTAAGCAGACAGATTAATGCCCTATAAGTAGTCACCCTATACTGTGGGAAGCCATGTTAATGAAGGGACAAAATCTCCAACATGCCCTCCAAGCCCAGTCTCTTTACCTTGTAGAATCAGCCCCTCACTTTCTCTTTGTGAATTCCATGGCTGATAACAGCTCAGCACTTCAGGACAAATTTTGGACAGTCAGTTCAGAGAATAAATAAAACACAAATTGTGAGGAAGCTGTGATCTCCCATCAGACATGATTAATTCCACAAATTAAACAAAAAGGAGAAGAAAAAATATTCACTGTACATTGATCACATAATCGTGGAGAAAAGCCAGTTTCAAATAAAAGAAACCTGGATGCCTGAAGACATGAAAAATAGAGAAAAATCTGTTCTTGTCTTTTTAAATACAGAAAAGGATCTTGAGCAGCATTTAAAATGAATTGGTCTCCTTTTTATGCCTATTTTATGACTCTTCCCAAATCTGAAGTGATAATGTGTTTACACTCTGAGGCATTAAAACAACATGTAAAAGGAAAAGTGTGACAATAAAAGAGGAAAGTCTCCCTTCCTCAGAAATCTTGCTAGTACCCCCAAGCAGTATCTTAAGTTGAGTCTTTACCTAGTCTTGTTTCTATTCCATATGTTTCTCAAAAGGATTGGCGGCAAAGTGTGACTCCAAGCAGGGTTTGTATTGCTCCTCCAGCAGCTGGTGCTATTCTCTACATTTTAACACGGGCAAAGAGAAGACTTTGTGTGGCACAGCTTCAATATGCTTTGTGAATACACTTGTCGGGAGCTGTAAAGCTGGATGAGGGCTTCTGCTGTAATTTCTGCAACAAGTGCTTTCTCACCCAGCAGAAGACCATGCACTGCGCTGTTGTTCCCCTACGCTTATCTCTGACTAGATGTGTAATTACTGTATGCCTGACAACACTTCCCATTTCCTAGAACTGCTCTAATTAAGAGCAATTTTCTTTTTATAAAACCAGGAATATAACAGGTAAAACTTTCATCGGATTGCTATGACCAACCAAAGGAACAGGAGCTCATTGAATGGGAGTTCAGGACTACATCAGTTCCTTGTTGTTGCATGAAAGTTGCTAAATATTCTTATGGGTGAGGACTGGTTACTCAAGCTGAGTTTTACTGTGAGAGGCACACAGAGATATTAATAAGTATGCTGTGGATCAAGATGCATTCAGCAGGCGTGACATTAGAGAAGTTTTTCAGAGAGATAAACAAAGAAAAATACATCATTTTCTCACATATTCAAAGCACAGATGAGGAACTGAGTGGCAAAAAGATTGCGTGACTTAGCCAGGGTGATACAGGAAGACTGTGTCAGTGCTGGAAACTGAATGCAAAATTTCTGGCTCCCAGCTAGCTCCTAAATTATTTAATCAACTTCTGCTACTATGGGAATATTACTGAGAGTGTAGCTATTCCTCAAATAATTGCTGAGAATCATGGAATCACAGAATGAAAGAATCTTGAAAGATGATTCCAAGTGTACAGAAATACATTATGAAAGTGTCAATTTTTAAAAGATTTGCCATAAACATTGCATCTTACTATGTATTTCCTTATCCTTGTATTCAAGTGGCTTAGCATTGTGAATGTAATACTACTGTACATCAAAGCCCATGGGTGGGTGTGCAAACACTGGAACACTGCCTTTAATATGTTTGGATTGTCCTCTGTAAACAATAATCCCTGTCCTCAAAAAATTGTGGTTTTTTTTTTATCTATGCATAGCAAAATATGCCCACAAGTATCTCATTATTTCCCATCTTCTAGCTTAGTAGACAAACCACTGAAACAGTAAGAGACTGTGGCACTTCCCATGAGCTTCGTAGGCGAAACAGTTAGTTAATGCAGACTCCTACTGTAGCCAGCCTTTATTTGATATGCTACTTTGCATTTCCTTTTTGGTATTGCCACCATGATTTTTGCTTTGCTTTAACATCATTAGTTATCGTTCTTGAAGGTGAATCCCTTCCAAATGTACTTGGTGTGACTGTGTTTAACATTTTTCAGTGGTTTCCATAGATTTGAAGTAGATTCAAGTATAATAAAACCAGAATGGATCAGTAGACCATTCAGCCTGACTTCTTGTGCAGTCCAAACTATACAATTTCACTTACTAGGTCAACAATACCTCAAGTTTTTAAGTTACCTAAATCTGGGTTGGTTTTTTTTGTTGTTTGGGCTTTTTTTGGTAAACCAAACAAATTCTGGCAGACGTAGCCTTCTAGTCAACTATCCTACCCTACCAAGTTGTCTCTTGCTTTGCCTTTTAGTTTTATAGTTGTCTTTGTAATGAAGTAGCAATTAAAAAACAATGCACAAAGGCAGGAGAGTATCAGTCAAAAAAGGGTCACTAGCAGTAGGATTGTGATATATGATACTCCTGAAAAAAAAGTCAAAGCGATTTGGGGAAAAAATGGTATGATGAATTACAGGAAATAGTAAATTACAGAAAAGTGTATTCTTTGCTACTTTTTCATAAATCCCTTGAAACTATTGTCAGAGATGATGATTAGAAATTTCAGTAACACAGTGGTAGAAACAGTCTGACTCAAGAGACTATATTTTTGGCTTTGTCTGCAAAACTTCCGTCGTTATATGTGTGAAAAATGTAAGAAAGTGTATATATATGAATTTACATTAATCCATGCAAACAGTGAATAATTTTATAAATTGTCATTTATCTTCTCATACATTATTTCTAAATTACAAGCCAAATCCATGGAGCTGCTTTCATTCAGAGATCAAATCTGGCCTCCTATTTTCATTATAAACCACAATTATAGACAGCTGAAAAAAATGGTGTCAATAATTTACTCTCTTATCATTTCCCTGCAATCTGAAAATGTTTCTTTGAACACAGTTTTATTACATAAATGCTGTTAGGATCTTGGTACAGTTACCAACAAAGATTTCTAAAGTGCTGTCAATCCATTTTCTCCTAATTTACTATGCTTTTAATTACTGTTGTTCCTACTTGTATATTAATAAAGGTTTACAGTTCAGCTTTTTCTTACTTGATCTACTATACAGATATGGACTTAAGCAGGTAAGTCCTTAACGTGCATTGCTACTGATGTCTTAATTGCAAGATTGCTGTTCTTTATCTATTTATTTGTCATGAAACCTGCTTGCTGCTTTACAGAGGAGTTCCTATCAGAAAGGTGCCCTCTGGGTGCTGGTAGATTCCTCATTTTCCCTGCGTTTATTTTTGTCCATCAGGATTTTATACAATACCCACTGAGACTGACAGAAAGATAGCTATTGACTAAATGGGCTTACTGTCATGCTCCAGGAAAATGAGGAAGGCATATTGATTTTTCGGTTTGCTGTTAAGGCACATTTTGAAATTCTGTGGTTTTGGCTGACTCTATAGACTTGGCAGGGGCTTAAACCTGCAAAATTGAAATTTAAAAATTTGCCACTTCCCCAGCTCACTGCTGTTCATTGCTCATACCAGGGGTGCTGTGGTTCTCTGACAGGGTAGTCATCAGTCACCCGAGGCAGATTTTCAGCTGCTGCCATGGCTCTGCTGAACCCAGCCCACTGCGTGTCTGCCTTACAGCTTCTAACCCCAGTTACACTGCATTCAAGATGATGGGAGAAACTGTGTGGTCTGTCACAGACAAAAAATAATTTTGACACATTCCTCTTTGTAAGGGAACAGATCTCTGGCATTTCTCACAGAAAGTTTCCAGCTACCTCCTAGTTTCTCCCCAAACAATTTCCTTCACTGGATCTGGAGTTTAATGACTGAGCACGACAATGTTCGCATTAACATTTCCAAATCTAAGTGCCAGTGCTGAGGTCCTGGAAGAGGTAAATGGGAATTATGCCCTGGATCACCCCTCTCCAGTGAAACATGACCACTTAAATTTCACTCCTACAGCAATCTCACCTCAGCTCCATGTGTGTCAGTTGAGGCAACAAGACCTGAAATCCAGCACTGCACTCAAGCTTATGCTTAACTTATAGTTAAATAAGTGTTCTGATTGCAGCCCCTGCCAGAGCTCAGGACTTTTATATCACCCGGCATTTTAACTGCGCTGGTGAGCTGAGTACTACTTTCAAAGCTAGGCAACCAAAGAAATTAGAACTATGGTTTTCACAAATGTTTCAGCTGACTTCCTTAAAAATGAAGCTGCTTGCATGCATGTCTAAATAAGGATTAAGGTGGGTCGCTAAATGCACCCAAAGCTGGAGATGTTGGCCTAAATGACTTGGATAAGGAGAAGTGTTTTTTACATGAGGTGTTAAATAAAACCCTTGAGTTTCAATAAATAAATACAGCTATTTAGGAAGTGGTGACAATGTGCAATCTGCAAAAACGGGAAGCCTAGGAGGTGCTGTGGTAATAATGCAGTTACTTGAAGCACATTTAAGATACAAATATCTCTGTGGTTTTTTATTTGCTTCCACTCTTTGAGTCATTCTGAGAAACTTCACAAAGCTGTGCACATTCCAATTATGGCTGAAGCATGATGCACTCCTCACTGCATACAAAAAACTTTACTCCAGAGAGATACAGCGTGGGCTGAGAAGTCTTTTCCAGGCACTGGAAAATGCAGATTTGAAGCATAATGTAATGGTGAACTTCTGTTTCATGTGTATAAAACAAGAAGAAGAAGAAAGGCAAATATTCTTGGCACAAAGGGACAATTAAAAAAATAGGGAAGTAGCTACTCTCAAAACTGAAGCATTTCTGTCATAACATATGCTGCTGAAGTCACCAAATGTGGTGGTGGTGGTGTGGCTTTGTCCTAGCTGGGGAGAGGCTGTTTTGACAACAGTATTTTAAATATTTATTACAGAATCACGAACACAGCCAAATCCCTCAGAGGGTTTACCTGAACCAAAATTAGTTGATGAAACAACAGTTTAAAACAATTTTGCATCCTCTTATTTTAAAATCAAGGAATGGAAACAATTAAATTAGTTTCCAGAAGTTACTTAGAGTATGGTAGCACTGGAGCAGAGTTCATTTTGCCCTAGCAGATCAAAGACAAGAGAAAACGGGATCCAAATGCCATCACATAAATCTTCAAATGGTTTAGTTTATATTGCTTAAAGACTGATTTTATGTGTGTGTGTTTTGTTTGTTATTTTGTTTTGTTTGTTTGCTCTGGATGCACTGTGAAGCAGATATCTAGTGATCAGGATTGCTAGATTATAGATCGAGATCTGCAGTTCTTATCTGCACAAAATCAGCTACCAAATGCTTCCTAATGCCAGTTTACTCACACGGAGAGAAAAGTAAATACCTATAAATTTACCAAAGAACCTTGAATGAAATATTCAGCATAAGCAGAGATGCTCACAATCATTATTAAAAGACAGTGTTTTCTTTGTGGTTTACTGAGGTCCATTCGACTCCTCAAATTTAGTAAGAGTTTGTATTAGAGGTCCATCCATGCCTGCTCCTGTTCCTGTCAGTTATTCAGGCATTTTCTAGCTTTCCCAAGAGAAGCTGCTAAACCTTTCCAACCAAGTTTGACTCTTCACTCACTTTTCTCTGAGCCATCCATCTTCCAGCAAGCTCCATGCTGATAGATCCCTGAGGTCGTGCATAACCCCAGAAAGAGTCCAAGGCTGCTGTGTAGATAGAGGAGTATGCCTGGGGAAGGCAAGGTGGCGTTATCACAGGATGAGGGCCTCACAGGTCATTTAAAAGACCAATTTGTGGGGGTGTCTTTTAGTCTAAAAGGAAATGCACTCTCTCATATATGCAGATTAATAACCAGATTTACAGGGGGAGCTCAATTCCCCCAAATCCTATTGGTAGCAGTGTTAAGTACTACATAAGATTTCAGTGAAAACCCAAGAAACTTCTTTAGATAACAAACCCCAAGCCTGATTTTAAATGCTTGCTGGGCCAGACCCAAAAGCTGAAATGAAGACCTGACCCCTATCACACACACATGTGCCCCATTCCTCTAACTGCTCGTAGAGGAAAAGGTTGGAGGTACTCAGCACGTCAACACTTACCTAGGCTTGGAGGGCAGGGTGCTTTCCCATAATCAGAGGGAAGTGTTGGAATGTATTGTTGCTATGTTTTTTTAAGACCTTTTGAAACTGTGGCCCTAAGGAAATGAGGAAATAGAGAGGATGAGGTTACATTGCTATTATTATTTCACATTTTTTGAACACAGGATTATATGGCTGGATTCATATCATATTAGCTTTCTAAATCTTTAAAAACACAGGGCCTACAGTGCAGGTTTGATGCTTTCTTCACTCAATTAATGTATTTCTATGAAAAAAATCCTGCCTATCAAGCAAACTTTCCTGTTATGTTCTCCGTCTCTTGCATACTCCTTAGAATATTCTTGTCTGAAAACATGTGTGTGCAAACTTGCTGTTTCATAAATAAAAGATTTGCTTTTGGGGTAATAAATCAGTGTTTCCTGCTTTCCTTAATTTTAGACTTGATGCTGACAGCCATTTTCTGACCAAGTTCCCCAACACCCTCACACAATGAGTGGCCATTGCCTTAAAAACAGGTGGGATCCGTCCCTTCAGACATGAAAGAAGCTATCCTGTTTTCCAGAGAAGTGTTTTCGACACCTAAGTGTGTTTCCAGGTGCTTCAGGTAAAAGAGGTAAAAGAGTCAATGTTCATGTTTCCCCTGAGATGGAGAGCCTGATCCCACACCCAAATACAACAATTTATGTGATTGTCAAGTCTGTTGACTTCAGTGGAATTGTTCTTGATTTATGCCAGTCTCAGAAAGATCAGAGAAAGGCTCATTAGGTTTACTGCTCCCTAAACCCCAACAAAAGAAAGATTATGATTTTACTACCACAAGAAACAATCTCTTTGTCATGACGACACTGCATCATCTCAGTTCTTCTGGTGCTTTTTTTTTCCATGCAGATGTTAAATGTTCCTATACTGATTTCTGAAGTAATATCTTCATATATATATATATAAATGTTTTATGTGTGTGTTGTATGATGTATAGGACATAATAGAGAAGAGATGAAAAATTATCTCACTAACACTAATTAACCAATTTGGCAGGGTTTCTTTTCAATGGAAGACCAGACTTGGTTGACTCCCTCACAGCATTTCATCAAATGTTATTGTATCTTCAGGTAGCTGCAGGGATAATTGGAAATGACAATTAAAATGCATCAGGTCTTTCTTCTGACACCAAGCCTAGCAGTCGTTAGAGATGATCACCTGTCTGCCTTCAGATGCACAGGCTTGTGTGTCCAGGATCCTTGCTCCCTTGGATATCTCTTTTTATTTCTTTCTCACCACTGTCTTACCCTTCTGACAGCTGTATTTACCCTCATTTGATTCCTTTTCTCCCCTGTCCCAGTTTCCAGGGTTCTCTACATCACTAGCAAATTTAAGTTTTCTGATAGCTCACCGTCCACACCCCAGTAGAAACACACCTCTCCTTCAGAAATCACCCTTTTCTTTTCCCATTTTCATGGATGAGTGAGAGCGCACAAACTTTAATTTCTAACTGCCATCACAGTACTTCCTCAACAATCCTTAGGCAACCACTTTTCTAAAATACTGTAAATACAAAAAGAAATCGTTAGGATGTTCTTCTCAATGTCAAATAATTGCACAGTACTGCACATCCTGTTCAAAATGCCACAGTAAGATACACTCTGTACTGCTGAAACACCAACTACATATGCAAATCAATGCTTCTGCCTAACAGAATTTCCTCCATAATACATGGGAAATTTTGCAACATCCAGAGGAATCACTTCTCCACTCCTCCACCCCTTGAACAGCTACTAAATAAACTCCTTAAGTCATCACTTTGAATGGAACGAAGAGGATGTCTGAACAGCACCCGAGTGAAATGCTCTGCCGGGCACCCTTTACTCTGTGTCACAATGGCCTCTAGTGGAATAGCCGCAACTGACAGAGAAGCTCGGTCATCCTCCTTCGGTGGCTGCCAGCTCCCTCGGGGACCCTGGCATAGCTGCGGGTCCTACACTACCCCCACTGGCCGGAGGCCTGATGCACCTGCAGGGCCTGGGCTTTGGTCAGGGCCTAGACCTGGGTCTGAGCCTGGGCCTGAGGCCTGAGCTTGGGTACTGGACTGTGTCTGGGCCTGGGCCTTGTCACTGTGCTGGATACTACCTCTGGAGTTACTGTCCCTCGGCTACTTATTGATCCATTTTCTCTCTTGGTACACAGGGTATCCCAGAAACCAGCAATGTATTTCCTCTATGGTTTCCTTTGAAGTAAGGCATGGAAACCATGAAGGCCTGTGCACCTGCTGTATTTAATGTGAGAGCTGCAGCAGGGGTGCCACAGAAAGAAATCTACCGTCTGCTCCCAGATGGGTATAGCATTAGCCTCTTGCTTTATCAATAGATAACTGTTTTCTTAATTAAAAAACCAAAACAAACAAAACACACAAATTCATTTCTAACAGGTTTATTTGCCTTTCACCTCCTACTGGTTTTGTCTTAATCTAATGCAACTTTGTTGGTGTTGCTTCTTTTTACTTGTTAAAAACAATGAGTACAAATTGAAAAGATGAGGAAACAGTCAAAGGAGAAAGCGTTTTGAACACAGCACATGACTTTCACAATACTGCCTTTTAAAGGTCCACTGTTATGTTTGTGTAACTTATGCTTCCTTCTTCATGAAATACACTGCCTTATTGCTGAAGATTTTGTGCTGCTATTTGGCTGTTAATGGCATAGCAGTGAAAGTGTTACCAAACACAATCATCTTGATCTTTTACCTGTTAATCTTTCTTTCAAGAGTCAACATAAACTCCGTGTTTAATGATGGGCCATCCATCAGAGGCATATGTGAGATAAAATGCAAGGACTAATACTTCACCCAGGGTGCAATCAGCACCAACCCCACCTCCAGAAAGCTGTCATGAGAGCAACTGAGACTGGACATAAACAAATGAGGTATTGTCTATCATGGGTCAGGGAAAAGAATGGCAGCTTTTCAGAAAAAAAAGCGAGCAAACTCCTGTTCATCAGGGTCCAACCTGATCAGCTACTGCAGTGAGGAAGGTTTTTCTCCCTTCAAAGTGCAATGTGACATTCCAATGTACCTCATACACTTAGGTAGAAAGAGAACACAGAAATCCTGGTTTTGTTAAAAAAATAATGCTTTATCATTAGCTTCAGTGAGGTCTGAATTTTCATGCTCTTCGAGGACACAGATCAGTCTTCTTACAAAATAGAAACGTGACTGGGAGAGGGAGAGAAATAAGCTGCTGCTTATCACAGAATCATTTTTGTTGGAAGAGACCTTTCAGATCAAGTTCAACCACTAACCCAGCACTGCCAGGTCACCACTAAACCATGTCCCTCAGCACCACGTCTCCATGGCTTTCAAACCCCTCCAGGGATGGGGACTCCACCACTGCCCTGGACAGACTGGGTCAGGCCTTGACAACCCTTTTGGGGAAGAAATTTTTCCTAATGTCCAAATTCAACCCTCCCTGGTTTCTGCAGCACTGTCTCCTTTCTCTGGCTGGAGGAGGTCTCTCAGATTGTTCTTAAAGGTTTAATGTACAAGTTAAGGACCGGCATGGTCCTCTGATGAACTGTGTATTGTTCCTCTTACAGCACATCACAAAGATCAACACCATGAATCTCGTAACAGAAATCTACCATCTACTTCCTTTGGGAACTCCTGGAGCTTGCTGTTGTTGATACCTTTCAGGCACACTCAGGTGCAGTTCAGTCTTATGTAAGGCCCTGCACATTGTTTGGATTCAGGAAATCACTTATAGGAAAAGGCAGGCCCTTAAGGAAAAATGGTTTTCATCTTGGCATCAGGAGCATGGAAGAGCAAACAGTACAGCAGCAACCACTCATGTTCCACAGCAGTGGTGATGGGCATGGGGTAGGCAAGGTGATTCCACTGCCTCTTCCTTGGCAATTTCACTAGCTCCTAAAAAGCAATTTTAATTCCACTGCAGCATGCTTAGAGGAAGTAGGAACCAATATAAGCACTTGTAGGTTTAAGCTAAGAACCTGATGTAAGAAACCTCTTACAGCAGGTAGATTGATAGTGAACATTTTCCTAGACCTAGATCCTTGGGGAACTTGCTGTAGTGCACATGTTCTTTAGTTCCAGACATCCTGGGAATCACTAGGAGCACATTACGGCTGCGGGGTGAATCAGTGCATGGATCAACATCTGGACTCTGCAAAGAGGGCTGCTGTGCAACACAACTCCTTTAGACACTTCAGATTCTTTGTGAATGAGAGACATTTAACTGCTTTTAGCAGTTATGCTCCCATGTCTGGTTGATTTGCTATCACAACAAGTCTTGTGTCCTGCTTTAACAAGGAAATAAGAAAAAATAAAGCCTCAATTTTCTACCAGAGGGTCTGCAGAGCAAAAAGATAGAAGAGAAGAAACAGAAAACACACAATACAAAGGAAGGCTTGTGTCTTTGCTGAATATTTTCATTGTTTTCCCTGAGGGGCTGGTGGGTTTTTACACACAGCACTAGCACATTTCATTTTGACAACGAGTCAGACTTTCCAAGTCACTACACCTTTCACAACACACTGCAAACTGTCAGTGTGGTAACTTCCTTAAGTTTAATGAAGTTACCTTATGAAATCTCTTGACAGAGCCGGCTGAAAACAAAAACAACCAACCAAAAAAAAATAGCATAAGGCTACTCAAAAAATAAGAGGAGTCCCCAATGAAATGTGATACATGCAATCTGGAAAACCTCAGAGGGGAGAAGGAAGAGTTGTGTGCTGACAAATGGTGCAAACTTCTGACTGAGATTAGATTTCCGCAGGCCAGATTTAGTTAGCTGGCCCAATTTTCCAATGGACTAAATGCCTGCTGGCTCCCAGTATTGGCCCTGTAAGCCACAGGCAGATCATTAAGCTTGAAAATACCAGGCACGAAGTTTGAGCCTAAATGTAGATACCAGGGCTGGTATCTTCTAAGACTCAAAGGGCTGTTGCCATTTGAAGTCTAAGTCTTTGGAAGGTCTTTATGCACATCCCAGCCTAGAGAACTGTTCCTAAGCACCCATTTTAAAAAATCTAAGGCAGGTTGTTTTTTGGGTTTTTTTTATGGTGGTCATATGATGAGCCTAGAGAGGTAGCTTACCCTTCAATGTACAGCTGAAGGAATTCCAGTATAACAGTCACAAAAATTAAAGCATGTCTGTCAGTGACTAAAAGCAGAGACACCCACTTAGACCAGATTAAAAAAACATATATAATTTAAGGATTAGCAGGCTAGCAGAGTTGGAAGAATTTCAAGCTCTTTACTGGGCTCAGGAGGAAATCTCTTTTAATATTCTATTTCATTCAGAAGTGGTCGAGGATTAGTGGTTTCAGAGGAGCAGGTCAATACTGATGCATGAAAACTCTAGGGAAGATCAGCACTAAACAGTGCTGATCCTGGGTGCTGTGGAAAGGAACAGGTATTGCATCTTTATTTGCACTGTTTGAAGCCCAAAAGAGTATGTAACAGGAGAGGGTCTTTCTCGTAAGCTGTATTTAACCTGGATCACTGTTAATGTATAGATGGCTATGCTGAGAAAAGCTGCTGCCTGCTATTCAGTGTTTTCTGGATGTTTTCTCCATTATGTTCTATTTCAGTTCACTTCTGTAACTTTTGGTTAGAATATTGCTACACAGGAGATCAGCTGGGGAAATCCTCATTTTGATCATTGCAGGACTGATCCTGTGCCAGATCTCCTGTTGCCTTCAACAACAGTAGGTCCAAGGCCCTGATCCTTAAAAACTAGTTGAAAAATTCCAGTAAAAAGTAACTTTAAAACAAACTCAGTCTTAGAAAAAGCACTTGCTAGTAAGTGAAATACGTTTTTTGGTTTTTTAAAGGTTTTTGTTTTGTTTTCAGTAATTGAAACAGCAGGTTTTGGTAGGCTGCGTTTTCTGTTCTTTGATTTTAAACGATTTTGCTGAAATACAAAAAAACAACAACAAAAAAACAAAACAAAAAAAATCCCCACAAACAAACAAACCAACAAAACAAAACAAAATGCACACCAAAAAAACCCCAAAACAAAAACAACCCCAAAACAAAAACAACAACAAACCCAAACCACAAAAGCCTCTATTTTTTTCACAGGAAAAGAAATTCAATTTCCTGAACAGCTCTATAAATGATTGCAGATCCTGATCTGGGCTAGAGAAAAACCCTTTGGACTAGTCAGGTGCAGGCAGAGAACTGAGCCATCTTCTATATAAAGTCTGCTCAGATCTTGGCAGATGGCTTGTGTACTTGGAAATTAAGGTCACGCTCCCACACTCCCAAGTTTTGATGTACCAACAAGTGAAACCAAGAATAACATGTTTCCCTTAAAAATATTGCCCTTACTTTTTACTTCTCTTACTGCAGTAGCCACTAGGAGGAGAAAGAAGAGGTTAACAAATTAGCACATATCAGAAATGGCTTTTCAGAAGACATCACTAAAGCCCTGATACCGTGCTGCTGAAGCTAGCAGGAGCCTGTCTGAGTGGATGGAAGACTGTGGCATTAAACTTATAATCAGCAAAGCTGAATTTCACTGTGCTTAGGAGGCAAAGACCTTATTAAATCTGGGGGAAAGGGAACGGGAAGTACAGAGAAGAAATTCTTTGGGTTTCTGGGTAAGGTACAAGCATTACTTTTCATCTCTGTATTACTTGAATCCATACATTTATTTCATATAAAAGAAAAACTTTTGGGTGAAAAATAAAGTGAGACAGCTTTCATATCTGCAAACATCTGAAGGCAGGTCTGGTCTTCAGCAACTGCTGACTGAGTAGTTTTAAGTCCATTTCCAATTTCTAGGTACACATCTTCTTTCTGATCCTTTTCTACAGCTTGCTGACAACAACAGCACAGGCACTGAAAACTCCTGGGGGTTAGGGTGAAGTCCCTTGGCAAGCAGGAAGCTGGCTTCAGAGGTGCTGTTTCTGTGAGCTACTCTGATTTTTTGTGAGTGAAAAGAGTCACAGTTTTGGTATTTAAGCAGCAATGAAGAGACTGCCTGTGTACCAGCTGATTAATACTTGAACAATTAAACTCTGTATTTATCTCCTTTACTAAGCTTGATCAGACTGAATATGATGATAAATGAACTCTGATGAGATATTGCCTTATTTAAGAGTTTGTTTTAAGCATAGAAACAGCTTTGTCAAGTGAACTTCAACCACAGAGCTAAACTCTCATGCTAGCAATATTTAAAAGAACTTTAAATTCCCGTTCTTTCAATCAATATCCTCTATTTATCATGTTTACTCTCACAGGAAGGACATCATTTTATAACTTTTATAGAAGAAGATCACTGAATTTAAAGCAAATGTGAAGGTAGACAGAAACGTGACATGATCAAGCTGTAACTCAACATGACACACAATCTTGATCATAACTGCTCCTGCGGTGATAGTACTGAAAACAAAGCAAATAAAATAAAAGATAGTTGCCCAGGGGACTACTTGTTAGAGTGTGCAAGCTTCCACATCCTGTGGTACAGAGCACATAGATACTGCTATGACTGGGACTGTGTCCAGAGTTGTGCTAGGTGGATACTGGGACAAAATCTGACACTTAAATATATTTTCTACAGACTAGGTCCAGACACCATCAGCTTTCCTGAGTTCACTTGAACTTTCCATTTTGCTTCACTAATCCCCCGATTTTCCTCTTTTGTTATCTGAATGAATTCAGTCCATGACACTGAGGTCTGGCCAGATGGACTAATTCAAGAGGATATGGAACTATATATGGCTGTGTTTATTTGCATGCAAAAGTCTCTGTCCATAAATTTAAATCTGCTCAAGCAAGCATGTGTAGACACACAAGCACTCACACACACTTAGGACTTTTCACACCCTGTATAAGAGAATCTCAAGCACTTTACAAATCTCTAAGAGTGCATTGCACTCCCTTAAGATGAGTAATGACTGAGAACACATTTTCAGGACCTCAGTTTGGCCTGCATCACACATCACATTTCCGTGTCTGCTGTAGGAATTGCCCAGTGGGATTCAAGCAGAAGTTCATTTAGCCCAGTAGTCCATCTAATTGCCAGAACATGATCCATTTGCCCTTCTGAAATATAAAGAAATGGAAAGAAGAATTATTCTTTATTCCTTCTATTAGTTTTTAAAATAGTTATTTGTGTTTCTTGTATTAGTCTTCTCCTCTAAACTGAAAAGTTCTGCACCTTTCAGCCATTCCTATTTGGCAATCTTCTCCTTCTCTGATGAATGTCTGCATATTCAGCAACAAGTTTATCTTTACTATGATGTGAAGGAAAGATCACATT
This sequence comes from Actenoides lindsayi, assembly GCA_025331215.1. Classification (NCBI taxonomy): domain Eukaryota; kingdom Metazoa; phylum Chordata; class Aves; order Coraciiformes; family Alcedinidae; genus Actenoides; species Actenoides lindsayi. The sequence continues at coordinate 114,639 of WTSP01003139.1, forward strand.
TATAAGAAAAAAAATCAGAAAATATATTTATTTGGTATTCAAAGTCAATATCTATTGGGCATGCTGCAGAATTCTCTAAGAGTCATGATCTGAGGGCGTGTAACATTAGCAGCTGGATGTCATACAAACACTTTCAGAATCAATTTGCCAAATAGTTAATTGATGACTTTTGAAAACCTGGACTCGAAAGAGTGCCTAGAGAGTGACACAGGAAATCTGTAATAGAGCCTGAAATACATTTCCAGTCTCTTCTATCCTACCGCTTACTGTTTCTCCAAAGCATTTGCAGCTCTGAAAGCCCAGAAACAAACTCTGATTGAAGTCTCTCTCCCACCTGGCAACACTTGACCATGGAGCCAGTGTCTCCAGGACAAAATGAAGATGAGACATCATGTTCGAATATATGTGAAATCAAAATGGGAACTGATTTTTTTTTTTCATTAATATTTCTTCTCTCCAGAAAAAAAGCATAAATGGAAGTCTAGCTCTATCTTTAAATGCATTCAGGATAGTTCCATTTCATGAGAGTCGGTGGAAAATTTCTCAAAAAGAGCATGGAGCTACAGTGACATATTTATGAGGTGAAAAAAATCAACGGAGTGACTGTCACAGGGATGTCTGTTTATTAGATATGTGTTCTCATGCTCTCATGACACCTGACATTCAAGGCTCACGCCAGGAAACAACCCCAATTCAGAACCATGATGCACTCCTTCCTATCACAAGAAATCAGTTTACCAAGCCGTACATTTAAGATAAGCCTTTTTTATTGTTCTTGGACTCAAAATGTCCAAGGGACTTCAGCAGATGTTTGTTCCATAAATGTCAGGAACCCCTTTATATTAAGTCCAGAGGGAAAGATCATGACAGAGCCAAATTCAAGACTATGTCAAGACAAATCAGGCCAAAATCGACTTATTGGGGAAATGCCAATGTCCTAAGAAACATTTTAGTGATGTAACTCAGAATTAGGTGCTAATAAATACACATAAACCAAATTGGATTAGATTTAAGATATTTGGCAGTACAAGGGCTTTGATTAGCACAGATGGACTTCTGTGTTATGTTTTGATCTGCTAGACTAAATGATGACATTTGTTATTGAAAATAGTTTTAAGGAACAGTTTTGTAGCACAGTAAAATTTGGACGTGTTTTCCATAAGCAGTTTCTACAGCAATATCTTCTCATGCTTGCACATATGTGGCCTCTATTGACTTTCTGTGAAAGTACCATCTGTATACCTGCGAGGTACAATTTGGTTTATGCACATCATTTTACCATAGTCAGGGCCATGTGGCACAAGGTTCTAGGCATCAGGAGAATTGAGGCCATTCAGCATTTTGCAAGAGAGAGTGTTAAAAGTGGAAAGTTACTTTTTTTTGCCAACTGGCAGGCAGTAAATCTGTGTTAGAGAAGGAGTCCTGCTCCCCTTGTATTCAGAATACTATGAAATCACCCACACAGTCCTTAGATATGCTACATACAATATGCATTCATGTTTAGATGCTTCTTAACATGTGAGTGCAAAGAAAGATGCAACAAACATTTATATGCAGCTCAGTATAAAAGTGTGAGCAAATTCTAGCCCAGAATCTGCTTTAATAACCTTTTTCATGTCACCTGACATTTCTTGCCCTATTTCTTTATCTTAAAATACTGCAAATCTTCTTTTTCATGTCAGTTGCATTGGTATAAATCAGACATTCACCACAACAGCCTGTTGTAATGAGAGAAGCATCGGTTTCCTCATGCGTTTGTAACTCTACTTTCTAGCTTGTCTCTGCTTGCTGACTCAGAGGAAAATGGCCCTTCATTTTTACAAACAAGAAGGCTGACAATGCTAAGCTAGTCACTGATAAAGGGTAAAATCAAGTAACTAAATTAAGTTCTTATTAAAAGAGACCTGTGGAGTATTTTTTTTTTTTCCTAGGGAAAAAACCATCCCTCTGAAATAAAAAAAGATTTCAAAGGAGTTTAGTCACTCATAAAGGAAGTGTTCCTTTCTGAGGAAAGGAGATCTTTCCAACAGATGTGTTATGAGGGTTGGTGAAGAGACTTCATATATGCATTACCTAACAGCATTTGAATTTATGTGAATAGGTACAAAACACATTTCAGATTCTGATGACTACATATTTTTGGATCAAATGGACAAATAAATCTCTGGCATCTGATTCTGATCTTCTGTCAGGTTCACACTGATATCAGCAGAGCTACTGCTGGTTTTCTCCACTGTGAGAAATAACAGAAACTGTAGCCAGAGGTCTGGAAAAAAACACCTGAAAATTTTCAGACAGAAGCTAAATTCATTCTATGGCCTGTATTTCAATTATCTTAGCTCTCACAGTTGTATTTGGAGTCCTCTCATTTTCCACTACTCTTAATGCCCTACAGTTGGGTAGTAAGAGAAACTCTCTGAAGTCCACTGGCCTGATGTCAGATCTGTCTTGGCAGTGCCCTCTCCCTTGTGAAGACCATGAGATAAAAGAACATTTGTGGAGACCACTACCATGGATTTAGTCCAGAGATCAAGGCCATAAAATAAGAGTAAGACACAAGATTATGATCAATTTAAAACCGAAACAAAACACAAAACAAAACCAAAGAAAGAAAGAAGTAAAAAAGTAATTAAAAAAAATAGACGAAGCAAGACAGGGCAAAGGCTACAGCATCTGGCCACCATGACGGTGCCTGCCATGGGTGTGAGACACCCATGAGGACATCATGAAGGCACAACAGCTCGTAGAGCTACTTACCCTACCTCTTAGGTTATTCTTGGGTCTAGCTTGCAACCTTGTACTTCAAGTGGTTCTCTGATACTAGAATATCATTGTTTGGACCATGTAGAAAGAGTCAACCCGTATGGTGGATTTATTATTCGTTTATCATTTCCCCCTTGGCCTTACACATCCATGTGAGCCAGTGCCATAACTTTTTGTCCATCGTTTTTGAAGCGGCAAATCTCTGGTAGCTCTATCTGCATGCATACAGATACTCATTAGTAATGTACTTGTATTTTCCTATTACTTCACCATAATACATAGGTTCAGTTCCAGCAAGAACTAAGATTTGTATACTGCAAATTATTGAAATAATTTTAGTCACTTTTTCTTCTCTGTTAACATAGTTTTCCTATGTGCAAGTTCAGTAGAAATAAGTTCCATGGCACAGAGGAGAATCTTTTTTTTAATATGATTTTAATTTCTTACAATTATGCTGCAAATCAGTAAGAAGAAAGATTCTTTTATAAGAAGATAAAAGCTACTGCATAAAAGATTAATCTGCACAAATGTTTATCATCTGGAATATCATCTGCTTTTCCTTTTTTCTTTTTTTTTTTTTTTTTTTTACTTTCAGTGCAAACAGATGTCTAAGGAATCCCCCCCTTTTTTTTTTTTTTCATATTTTTCAGCAACATGTTATAGACATTGTATATGTAGTGCATGGAAGAAAAGCAAAATCAACTTTTGGCAGGTTCAGTCTATCAAGTTCATAAACTTTACTGCATCTGTCTTGTCCAAGATTAGAGACAACCTGCTCCAAGTCAGTTTCCCATTTGCACTTAATTAGGGAGTTCATTTTGGAGGTCAATGAAAAATAGCAGAGTACGTTTTCATAATAACTCTCCTCACAATAAAATTATTTCTCAGGCACTTGTTCAATTTTCTCTGGAACAAGGGCAAGAAAAGTGGGGACACAAAATAGAGTTATTGGATACCTTATCTGGAACTACCCAGCATGTTGTCCATTATCCAAGGAACACATAGTACATTCTGGATCTGAGGAAAGAAGCCAAACATTGCATCTTTTCAGACAGTTTTCCTAACTGTACTGCTTCACTTTCTTCTAACAACTGGAACAGAGGCTTTGAAAATGTTCTGAAAGATGGGAAAGAGTCTGCACAAGAAATTCCTCAGTATCACTGTTACATACATACGTTTTAATTGCTGTGAATAACAAGGTGCCCTTGAAGGAAATGCCAGAGAGGTACTAGGATTCATGAGGAAACAGCAGTAAAAAGTGAGTTGAGCAGTAGGGCTGTGTTTCATGCTGTGTCAGTCTGGTGGCATCCTTTGCAGGAAGAGAAACATTTCAAATGGTGCCTGATTGATAGCCACATCATGAAGTCCCTCAAAGGTACTTGCAGCATGAATTTGCTCTTATCAAGCAGCTGAGAGGATGGCCAATTTAGGCTCCATGCCCGGACTTCTCCAAAAGCCTAAGCTGTTCATGAATCTTGGATTTTGAGTTGATGTCAACTCTATCTTGTGTTTTGTAAAGTTTGAATGCATCAAAACTATCTTATAGAGCATGAAAAATCTTTTAGTAAGATTTTCCCAGCACTTCTTGGTCAGCCAGATTCCAAGACACATCTAGTGAGTAGCAATAGAAACAGGATGCAGGGACTTGACATGAAGTATTTTGAATCTGATGTGGGTTTGAGGCAAGGAATTAGATGAGTTTGTATTTAATTATAACCAATGATCAACTGGTTACAGATTCTCACACATGGAATTTAGATTTCTTGGACCAGAATCTGGGCCAGGTGGGTATGAACTTAATTTCCCTACCGTGATTCTTGTGCCTACAAAGAAACAAGAAACAAGCTGAGAAAGGCCTATAGCCTGTTGTTCAATGAAAAACTGAGGCAAAAGTGATTTCACGTCATGCTTTGACCTATGAATTTTGGGTTTTTTTGGCATTACAGAGGATATGTTTGACATGGGTAGAGGAATTTATACCTGTTCAATCTCCACACAATCAGATTACTGACTTGCGCTAAATCGGTGCCTGGAGTCTCTGAAAGTGCACACGTAACAATATCTGATTTCTTGTTCAAAGTCTTACCTATAGTGGGCAGGTTCTGGGAGCTGTGGTTCAAATCAGTTCATCAGACAAGGACAAAGACTACACCAAAACAGCTGCCTTTGGGTTTATGTTTTGAGTATCTTTTTTTCACTGACTCAAGGAAAGGTGCCTTGTTTTCCACATGACATCCTTGCTTTTGGGTTGTAAATCAAATTACTTTAGAACATTATAGTATGGTAATGTCAATGCCAGTGTCCAACTTAGAAAGAAATAGTTGGGTATCCATCTCAACCCTCATTAGGAGCCACTGACCTAAAGGATAGGTCTTTTACTTTTTAACCTTTTTCTTCTGTAGTGTACAGTAAACATATCATAAACACATTTTCTTGTCATCTTAGATGACAGTCTTTTCTAAACAGATAGTTTTTATGCTGTGTAGGGTAGGAATTTTAATTCACTTTGGGCCTTGTTCTTTGTTTCTTTACAAAGACCGCAGCTGAAGGTTCCAATTGCCTGGAAGCACACGAGATGTAGAAATAAGTATAATTTGGACCACTGTTTCAGGCTCCTGCCTGACTATGGTTTGCTCCAGGACAAGGACACAATTATATATTCAGAAATTCAGCAGCTTGCAAAGGCTTTGTAGACAGATCACTTGGGAACAAAGGCTGCCTAATAAACTGTGATCAGAGGAACTTAGTGATAACTTTTTTGTTTTGTTTTGTTAGTAAATTAAACACAACAGTAATTTTCGTTAGGACTTTGAATCAAGGCAGGTCATAACTATTGTAGGTGCTTCCTTAAATCAGGTTTCATTTTCTTTTTTGGGTCTCCATCATCCTTCTGAAGAAAGAAAGAAAGATTCAAAGAGTGGTTCAAATCATTTTGCAATGCTGTATCGCATTTCAGATCATTTACACTCCCAGTCATGTCAAGCAAACAGACATTTCAAATTGATCAATGCAGTAATTGAAACAGCAAGAAGGACTGAAGGTTATTTTGTCAGAAATAGCATTCTTTATGAGACTGAACAGTGATGCCTTAAAATGGGATGTGTCCAGGGAAAGCAAGCTTCCTGAAAATGTTGTAGCCATTACCTTAAAATAATATTATTTAGCCTTCATACTCTATCCCTTGTGGGTTTTCAATTCCCTAGCAAACTTTCCTTCCAACACATCTTTGATCCTAGTCACAAAATCCTGACATTTTCATTTTGCAAAGACTGGATGTACAATGCACCAGTCAAGAATAAGGGCCAGATGCTTCAAATTGGTGTAAATTGGTACTGCTCCATTGCCCTCCACACATATTTACAGACACAAGGATGTGGCTGAAAGCCTTCCAAAGTCTTGGCTGCTTTGTTACTTCATGTAAACACTTACTTCAATTTTATTCTTACTTCCTAAGGAAGTGGAGTTATGCAATCATCCTGTGTGCGCGTGTGTGTACACACATGTGTGTGAGCATATGATTGTGTGTTTGCCATTTCCCTCAATTACTTTTGAACCTGGCAGTTCAACTCAATCAGAGGACAGGAGGTTTAAAACAGACCAAATTCATGCGGACACCATGCTAGTATTCTTATTGAGGAAAAGACTAATGAGCTGAGTCCTTGTAGCCTTCAGAAAATTTACACTGGCAAAGACTTCTTAAACCTGTCTCCATCAGTTCTGGCCCTTTTGGAGTCACTTGCTCTACTAAGTGGGTTTCCTGCATGAAAACCTCAGCATTCAAAGCTCAGACTAATCTTGTTTAACTGGAGATGGGGTTCTGAAGAGCTTGGTTAACCTGGTTTTGTCTATTTGCTTCAGAGCATATCTGCTAATTATCTCATCTGCTTGAAATCCTTAATTGTCACCTGGTGTTAATCAGCCTAGTACCACCGCTGTAGTTGCTCCCTTTGCTCCCAGCTGTTGAGCAAAACAAAACCAGGCACAGCATTTCCCATGGTTTTGTATTCAGTAGCACTTGTTTTGTTCTGCTTTTGCCAAGGGCCTCAGACAGAGAGATCAGAGGGCAAAAGGAAAATTACAGATGCTAATTCACAAACAACCTCATAAAACTATCCTTATTAGGCCTATAAAAAAACAACAAAATAAAAGGATAACTCCTTCACTGCTGAATCTTTGTGATAAATGAAGTGATCTTTGTGTGGGGGCATATAGAGGTAGCAGGCTTCATTGCTTAATGGAGTGATGTATTTAGCAAGAGTGAAAGTGAACTGCAAAGAAAATTATGTGAGAAAAAAGTCTTACCATTTGCCGAAACAAGAAAATAAATAAATAATCTTTGTGGTTAGCAAAAAACCACACCGCACCAAACTAAACAAACAAAAAATGAGCTGTTAGTTAAGCTTTGTTTGATAAATATAGGGTAGGAAAGTTATGATAAAAGAAAAAAATGGAAGTCTAAGATATACTTGAATAAAATATGATCTAGGACTGAACACTAATCTGGTATGCAAATGATGTATTTATGAGATTCAAAAAGCTGTGAGAAGTAATTTTTTTCCCACTGAAAACAGAAAAGCAGGTGGTGTTCTTCAGCAATCTTTTTTATTTACTTCATGAGGTAGCTTAAGGGAAGAAAACACTGAGAGCACCCTGACCCGCAGTAGTAAAAAAAGGCTCTTTCTCTGCATGCAAGGTAGGTCCTTTCTGCATGAAGCAGCAGGTAATGGCAAATGGAACCAATGATACTTCCACATCCTGGAGTGCTTTGCTGATTGGGAATCAGTGTCTTATGGAAATAACCTCTGGATCACATGTATTTTTTTTTACCTATCAACACCATTAACAGCTTTAATGAAAATGGTAATAATAAAAATGGAATATATACAAATATATACAAACACAGTATCAACCCCCCACCCCAATGGCAATTATGTCACTGTCACCACTGACACTGTGGAGCAGGCACAAGGAAAGTCCCAGACTGGACCCAGCAGCAGATGGGAGCTGTGTTCAGGAGCTGGGTTCTAGTTCTAGATTCAGGAATACACAGATCGGGATTGAAGGCAGAATGGACAGAGTCCTCCTTGGGTGCCAGCCATTGAAGAAGTGAGAAAGAAGTCAGAAGCTGAAGAGCTGAGAACTTGACCCTCATGACCCCTCAGCTTCATACAAAATATGACATATAGGGCCTGGAATTCCTCATTGGTCAGTGTAGGGTCACCTGTCCTGTCCGCTCCTCCCTGCAGGTGCCGCTTTTCACTTTCTGCACCCCCCAGTGTGGTACACAAGATCCAGCAGTGGCCTTGGTCTGCACAGCAGTCCTTGGTAGTAACTCTAAACATGGGGTGTTATTACTGCTAGAAGCAGACACTGTCTGTGAGAACATACTTCTAACTTCAGATAGTGCAGTTAGAAGAGACTGAGCTGAGAAGTAAAATCACTGAGAAGGATTAGTTCTGTTCTCACTCAAACCAGGACAATCTTTCTCTTGCACAGCAAGACTTGCTGACTGCTCATGGTGACCTCATCCATGTGTAGTTATTCTGGCAGACAGTTAAAACTTTTTAAAGGGCCATCAAGAATTATTTTATGAGGCTGTTTGTGAATTAATATCATTCTTTCACCCTTTGCCTTTTGGTGCCCTATATAGTTTGGCCCCCTTGTCAAGAGTTGAACAAAAAGAGCTCAAGCCAGCGTAAAACCCTGAAGTGCTGTGCCTGTTTTTGCTCCTTGCTACAGCTTCACGTATGAATCTATGCCTGTTAATACCAAACAAAGATGTAGCCCTCCAAAGTATGATGCTAGGTTGTGAGCACTAATAGTCCTGTATCTTTTGACACAAACATGGATACAGAGAAGAAAACATGAAATCTATACTAAGGTGTGTCCAGTAAAGTTTACTGAGCCAATCTTTCTGTCCATAGGTACTCCACACTTTTATACAGGTTTCATCATTCTCACTGTACTGAAAGGGAAATTAAGAGAGGGAGCTGAAATGACTTGTTCAGCCTGATCTGTATGTGTGCAGTTCCTATTTCAGAAAGAACAAAAAAGTTTCAAAATGAAACAATGCAAACAAATTGCAGAACAATTACCCTGTATCTATTTTTAAAAGAAAAGCAGGGAAAAAGTGCAATGCTTCTAGAGATGCTTCCTCAGAGCTTCCTTGACAGCAGGACTACTTAGGACCTTCATGAGAAAGGTACAATTGATGCAGGTGTTTGCTTCATCTGAGTTAGGTGCTGAGAAACCCCAAGTCACTTCTTTATTTTGATCCAGATCTTCTGAGTAACTTTCAGGACCTCTTCTGGTCCAGCTCCTCAAACATGGTTTGACATTAAGGGTCTTTGCACCAAAATGCTCAAATTTTTGGAGTTTTCACACCCCTGAACCTCAATTCCCCTTGGGTGTAACAGACATAGTTACACTGCTGTACCTCACAGACATGTCATGAATTCAAATAGGTCAAAATACATTTTTTTTCTTCCTTAGATTTGAGACCTAAAAGGAATTTCCAATTGAGAAATTTGCACAAGTTAGCTAACCATGGTTGGATATCTAGGAATCTTTCATTAGCAAATGAAATGCCCACTAACAATGCAGGGTTGTTTTGGTGTGACTAAGTCCCTTAGGAAAACATTAACAACATTTCTGCAAATTATTCAAATTACTTGGAACAGAAAAGTTGAACTTGTTAAAGTTTGATGAACAAGCTTTCTTGCAAGACGACCAGTGCTCCCAGGAAGAGGAAGAAACAGACTTTTTTTCTGTTGTGGTGATCCTTGCTAAACAAAGCAAATGCCATAACAAAATGGAAACGTTGCAAAGCAAAATACGTTGCATAACAAAATGGACGCAGTTCTGCAGCAAAACTCCCAGATTCTCTGGAAGGTCTATTTAGATGAGAAAAGATAGGGCTTGAGTGAGTTAAAAATACGCTGAAGTATGCAATCAGTGCAATGCTATTCATTTTGATATTAAAAGAGATTTATTTGACAGTAACACCATATGCTCAGTGGTGCTGTCCACAAGATGACAATTCCATTTTGCAACAACTGTTGAAGTTCAAAAATTGTTTTCATTCGGCTTTGGAATAAAAACAAAAAAGCCTTTCAGTTCTTTGTGGAATGGAATTGGACTGGAATGGCTGATTTCAGATAAAAACCTCAGACTTTTCTTTTGTGAGGCCTTTTTACTTCTAATGGGCTTCATGGTCACCCAACAGAGTATAAGAGGAAATGGCTTCAAGTTGTGCTAGGGGTTTAGATTGGATATTAGGAAAAAATTTCTTCTCTGAAAAGGTTGTAAAGCACTGGAACAGGCTGGCCAGGAAAGTGGTTGAATCACCATCCCTCTATGTACTTAAATGATGTGGGACTTAGGACATGGTTTAGTGGTAGCCTTGGCAGATCTGGGCTAACAGGTGGACTCAATGATCTTAAAAGTCTCTTCCAACCTAAATGATTGTATGATTCTAATGGGCAGGGCTTTGGGAGAAGGCAGGAAGATTGGGTGCAGACTGAGGCACAGATAATCTGTAACTTTTCAGAGGCCCTGGTACTATTCAACAGCATCGTTTGCTGAAGTATCAACATGTTGAAAATGTTTCCATCAATTCTTGAAGCTACTTAGCTTTTTTTTGTGTTGATTATGGTAGTATGCAAGCTTTCTTGAGGGTGAGACTGGAGCCTTCTTCTGATGAACAAAAGAGAAGCTGAAGATTTTGGCAACAAGAGAGCTTTGGAAACAGCTGAAGATGGCAAAAGTCTGGCACTATGGCTAAAATGCCTAGCACTGGATGCCTCACAATGTCAGTGTTCAAAAACATTGAGACAGTTTTTAAAATCAGTGGCTTAGAGGGATGCAGTCTTTTACTCTCTCCTCCAGAGGTTTTCTTTCACGTCGATTGTGGGCTAAGAAACGTTAGGCACAAAAATACGCAAATATTGAAAGATACACATTTTTCCATAAAAGCCGTGGAAAAATGTTTTCTTTCTTATAGATGTTTGAAAACATGGATTTTCATCCAACACAAGCCCAACCTTTAAAACCTCTTGGGAGTAAAAAAAAAAAAAAAAAAAGGAAAGTTTTGATTAGGAAATGCTGCTATGACACCTTGTGGGGATTAGTTGCCTCAGGTATCCATTTGTGTGAATGGCTGTTTGAGCACATTTTCAGCTGACTGACATTGGCTGTTGTACACTCCTCCTAGTTCCCACACCTTTCCTCTCTTGAAGGAAAGATGTCATGGTGCATCGTGGCAGTCCTCCCTGAGATCTATCTTGGGTGCTGGTGTTTAGCTAGGAAGTCTAAATCCTTGAAAAGAATGAGGCAGCCAAATTACTGTTCCTGTGGGGTACCGCAGTAGCATTTCAGAATCAAATTTTTGCTGGTTTTGGCCAAAAGCTTTCAGTTTTGAGGATTTTCAGCTCCTCAAAGAAAAGTTAAGAAATTTGGCACAAAGTACACATTGTGACAAAAAAGATCATTAATGTACAATCTTCTATTGAAAAAAAAAATACTGACAAGAATTTTTATTTTTTAAACAGGTCTAGCAAAAGAGCTATAAACACATCTTTAGAGCACTGCAAATATTTAAACATCAGTATTAAAGGAGTTTTCTAATTCTTATAGAAATTACGTGTTTCTAATGAGACTTCACCTCTTTCAGCTCTTAGTGCTGCCCTTTGAAGGATTGTACTGTTCCCTGCCTCTCTGCTGCATAGATGTTGCATGTAGTCAGACACAGAGAGCCCTGTTTTCCAGCATGCACACATGCATATGCGCTGACAAGTTTATAACCAGACCAGTTTGACACTCTTGGCTCTAGCTGTCTCAAACTCGGGCACATATGTTTAATAGGAGGCAGCACCAGTGGAAGAGCTGCATTTGCTTTGAACTGGCAGGTGACAGGAGCAGAAGTATTTGGCAAGAAAGACCCTTCTGGTGGTCTTGTGTGTGTGTGTGTTGCTACTGATTTTTTGTTTCTCAGCAAAGCACATAGACAGAAGAAGGTGACTGCATGGCTACCTCACCGTGCTCCTTCCTGACATGGAGATGAGATGATTCCTGGCCCAAGGACATTAGACAGAGTACGCTGTCACCAGTACCCAAGGCAGTCCAGACCTTGCATCTGCGGAGAAGGTGTGAAAACTCAGTTTGGCTGGTGGAGAATGTGCGTGCGTGTGTCTTCTCACTGCCTAATAAATATGTTCATCCAATTAAGAGGAACAATGATTCATTAACAAAACAGGTACTAAAAAAATACTCATTTAAGACAATCACTGCTACTTCCTCAGCTTTTCACTTCATTGCTGCTTATGCGAGTAAAACCAACAAACTAAATGGAGACCTTATGACCACCAGGGACCAATTAATGCCATGTGACTTCCTCCCAGGCTTCCATGAAAATAACTGTATTATAATGGTCTGTGATATTAATATCGGCTTTGGGAAAGTTAGGCAGTGGCTCCATAGGGAAGGATGTAGCATGAGCAAGCACTCTGGAATGTGCAGTATTTGATAGAAGTGGTGTCTCTCTGTAAGTTGCATCTCTTCTTGTTATTGAAGCAGAAAAATCAGCTGGGAAAATACAAACGTGTGAGGGAATCTAAGAAGTTTTTTGATAAGGGGTAACCTTTCTAGTATGTTTGAATAAATTTCAGAGCCTCTTTGCTTCTAATATGACAATTCTCAATCTACAGATTAAGTCTAAGGATTAAGTTCTAAAATGAGATTGGGATCCTAAATTTATACAGCCTCAGAGTTCACTTTTCAGGTTTTACTTTCACACATCTTAAATAATTTCAAGGATTTGCTTTTAATCTCATGGCTATGTGGAACTGCACCAAATTTTTGCTGCTGAATACGTGGCTCAGGTCTATGAAGAAGCAGCACCTCAGCAAATATAACTAACTGCTGCCTGAAGTCCCTACAGCTGACAAAGCTATGTGGGGATTGCTTTACAAGAAGAACTTATTTTACTTCTTAGGCTGGCCTGGCTGGATTGAAACACAGTTCTCGTATTTCAAACTGCATCTGCACTGAGACATTCAAGAGTGGGGATTGCTCTCCTTACACTGGGGACGTACAGATAATGCAGAAAAGCCCTAGGCAGGACCTATGGGTGCCGGTGGAGCCACTCTTACTTAAAAGCAGCAGCCTCTCCATCCCAGTATGCTCCTGGGACCCCACACTTCCTCCCATGTTTAGTCCCTGGCATATTTACTAAGCACCATACCTGTGTGTTTGTAAAGCAGTGACACCATGGGCCATAGCTTTCTCAAACTGGACTTTTCTTGGAGTGGAGAGACAGACACATAAGCCCCACTCCTGGGGCTGAAGAGTTAAAAGGCAAAGACACTGGGTAAGACACTGGGTAAGACCCACTGACAAACCAGGAAATCACCATGTAACAGTGAGATTGATGGTCTGGCAGGGAAAGCAGCAGCGACAGCACTCTGGGTGACTGCAGCTGTCCAGCCCACATCTCCCCTGCTGAGCCATGTACCTGAGTGTAAAGGCCGTCTGAAATGGTTTAATGTGCATTCCAAGGCACCAATGGAAAGAATACAAGGAAAGGAAGCAGGAGGAAGGCGTGGTGTAATGTCTTTCACAATAAGTTTGGCCTCAATTTATGCATCTCAACAGTAGGAATATTAGCTATGAGGATTCATCTTCGTAAGCAAGAGCAGACAGGGTGAAGGCAGGCTAATAACTGAGCATGAAGTGGGTTAACTGAAACAGTGGTTCTAAATAGTATCACATTTGGAGGAGTGATTTGGGTTAGAGGTTCAGCTCAGCACTGGAAAGTTCAGATGCTGGTTATACTTTGGATAAACTTTTGACCCCTTTTTTCTTGTAGGAATCAGACGAGAATCACACAAACACAGACTCTCTCAGCTTTCCAATACTGCTTGTTTTTGACTGAGCCAGTAATAGAAGAACAGATTTCCTCATGATACTCCTGTATTTCTGCTTCCAAACTCACCCAGTTTTTCTTTTCTTTTCCAAACCTGAAAAGTTTCTCATTTCTATTCCATATAAGGTTTGGATGATAGCTGAGGGCAGGTCCTGCTCTATCCTGACTGATTTTTTCATCTCTGGGGATAACTGTCATCTTTGCTGGCCTTTTTCCCATCCAGTGTTAAATATTTTCATTAATGACTAGAGGATTAGTCAGTCCAAAGACACACAGAGTGTATTTTCCAAACATCAGCTGTTGCTTCTCTCCCAGCCAGAAAAGCATGGCCTTGATGGCCCTCACCCTGCACCAGCTGATCTAATTTTTTATACTCTCCCTCCTGATCTTCTTCATTTGGAAACTGCTAGCCAGCTTTGCTCCCTCTTTACACCTTCTGCTCCTTTCCTTTGTGCCCCTGAGTTCTCTCTTCTCATGACTCATGAACAGCAGCTCCTACCACTTACGCGTGCTTTCCCCCTACCCTTGCTAGCCAAAAAGGGGAAGAAGGAAATGTCTTCTGAAAATATCAGCATTTTCTTCAAACCCACTCAGTTCATCTGGTTGCTGATTCCCATCCTGTAGCCTGGAACCTCAGCAATGCAGGAGTTTTAGTTCTGTTTTTTTTTTTTTTCATTGGGCTGATTACATTGTCAGCACTTAAGATAAATAGGAATTAATAACAGTAAAATTAATCAACGCTTGGGAGTGTAACCACCTTTAGGACTGATAGAATCAACTGGTAGGTGATAATTAGAACCAGACAGAAGCTTTTTCTCAAAACTACATGTAAATTTCTTCCATGTTAGAAACCACACATTAAAACACCCTCCCACAGCATGCAACTTCCCTTGTTCCTCACTGTTTGGCAGGTCCTGTATTGGCCACAAAAACCCCCAAGAGTATCCAACCCTCACCAAATATTGCTTTCACATATTTCTGGCTCATCCAAACTTAGAATGCACCAGAAATACAACTCAGCCTGAACTTCAGAAATTCTCAAGCCTGTTTTTCAAGCCCAAGAGGTGGAGGAAACATATCTGAGCTCGTGGATTCTGTCTCCAAATGGATGTTTCTGTGGTTTCTCCGCCAGCGAGTGCTGCAGTGACTGAGTCTGCATGCAGACATGAGAATCCCTTGTGCTGCTCTGCCAGTCTGGGCAGGGAATTCAAGAGTTGATGCTCAGCTGGGGGAACCAAGCCCAGCACTATGCTGTGCACCCATCCTTGCAGCAAGAGGCCAAATTCATCTGCCCTGTTAGCAGTATTAAAGTTATTTAATGATTTCCAGTGCATCCAAGCTGTCTTTGCCTTCAGAGTAACCCAAGTTGTTCAACTGTACAAAGGACCGGATTTATATAAGAGGATTCCCTCAGTGGAGGACAGGAGTGACAAGTAATTATTCCTAGTAATTTTCCTTCCCTCCTTCCTCTCTTTAGATTACAAAGGGTAAGGTTCTGGGCTGCTGCTGTTGACTGGAGTGAGGAGCACGCAGGAGCAAGATGTGAGCACCCTGGCTCAGGAAACAACTGTAGCAACTTTGCAGTTGTGCAGGTAACAACAACTTCAAAATGTCTTGGTGATGTGGCTTTGATGATTTCTTCAGACGCTCTAAGTAGACTGACAAATTGACTTTCAAGTGAAAGGTCATTGAAAAGAATTGTGGATAAAAGCATCTGGATTTACAATTAAAAAGCTACAGAAGTTCAGTTTACAACTCTACTGGGTTCTGTGCGTAGGAGTTTCTATCATATAATTTGGCAGCTTCTTCTGCCTTCTGATTGGGGTTGTAGAAAATAAAAATTCCTTGTGGTTTCTTTCTTTTTTTTTTTTCTTTTTAAACACAGTGGAGAGTTGTGGTGTTTTGGCAAGTGTGATACAAAGAAATATTGTACTGGCATTGTGTCATATTGTAGGTGACCTCAGGCCTGAACTATACAAGAGAAAAAATAGGTCTCTGTTGAATAGAGTGCACATGTGCTTGAATCAGATTATAGAGACAGTGTGAAAAGCACAGCACACACACAATACACATAATATTGATGTTGTAGGCTTAAGTGCAATGCCTGATCCCCATCCACCTTGAGTACTGTGTTCAGTTTTGGGCACCTCAATACAAGAAAGACATTGAGGTGCTGGAGTAGGTCCAGAAAAGAGCAGCTAAACTGGTGAAGGGTCTGGAGAACAAGTCTTATGAGGAGCAGCTGAGGTAACTGAGGCTATTTAGCCTGAAGAAAGGAGGCTGAGGGGAGACGTTATCATTCTCTACAGCTACCTGAAAGGATGTTGTAGAGGTAGGTACTGGTCTCTTCTCAGAAGCAACTAGTGATAGAACAAGAGGGAATGGCCTCCAGCTGCACCAAGGAGGTTTAGACTGGACATTAGGAAAAATTTTATCACTGAAAGGGTTGTCAAGCATTGGAACAGGCTGCCTAAGGAGCTGGTTGAGTCACCACCCTTGGATGTGTTTAATAGCCATATAGATGTGGTGTCTGGGGATATGGCTTAGTGGTGGACTTGGTAGAATAGAGTTTATGGTTGGACTCAATGATCTTAAAGGTCTTTTCCAACCTAAATGATTCTATGATTCATCTCATCTCATTGGTGCAAATCAGGAGCAGTCTTGTGGTGGTAAGGCTTGCCCTGCTCTGGTGTATGAGGTTCCTTCTGGTGTTTCTCTCCCTAGACCCATGAGAATGGACATTAGGTGGCTGAGATTGCTTAACACATCCAAATACACACAACACGTGACTCCAGTGGGTGGTTGCCTTTCAGAGTGTTTGTGAGAAGATGTTAATGGATCACATTTCTTTTTTCCTTCTCCCCCTTTCAGGAACCAGGATGGGAACTTTAATCCTGGAAATCCTTACCCATAAAGGCAAACATTGCATGCAGAAAGGCTCCCTGTCTCTGTGCCTCCCTGGCACTCCCTACTCCCTTCCCCTTCTTTGTGGGACATAAAACTAAACTAAACAGAGATTTGTCCCTATCAATATTGACTTGACTGATTTCCCTTTTCCTGACTTCTCTAATCCTGCGGTAGCTTTTTTGTGACATTTGTTTCCGGTAGCAGATTCATATGAATGTTCACTCTGGAAACGGAACATTACCAAACATCTATTAAAAAGCAAAACACTGTGGTCAAAGAAAATAATGGGGGATGTTTTTCTCCACAATTTAATTTCAGCAGTTTCCGGTATTTTCTTTCTATTTGAAAAAGTAGTTTTTCTCCAGTATGCAAGGGTTTTCTTTCATAAGAAAACAGACTCAATAGGGCTATTATGTAAAACACTGCATTAAGCCTCTTTGCGTTGTCTTCTTTGCAGGAATTGGGTACCCAATATGGCCCAGAGAGAAGATGTCATTCACAGCTACCTGAAAGCCCAGACTGCTGTCATTAACAGAAGCCTGATGACCTTCAGGCTGGTATCCATGGCAGAGCTGAGACAATTGCACTTATTTCCTTCTCTCCATCAAAAGGTTGCTTTGTCCTCCCAGACAAGGAACTGCCCTGGTTTTGCTTCCAGCTACTTCTCTGGTCTTTATGTGACAGGAACAAGTCCCTGGGGCAAAACTCATGTTGCTGGATGAGAACTGTTCCGGTCACACTGGAAATCTCATGCTATTGTCAAAGAAAGATGGGGTGAAGTGGATCACATTCTCAAAGTGCCTTTACTGATGTCAGAAGAATTCTGAGCAAGGTGCTCTACAACAACTAGAGTTAGGGTAGAAGCAGCTGGTGTGCTCCCTGTCTGAAAAATGGGTGCAATCATCCTTCTCTCTCTTGTTCTCCCTCCCTTTGATGTATCCACATTGTACAAGATATGCTGCAGCTGTATTACACTCAGACTAAGTGAGAGGGAAGAACTGATGGCAAATTTTGAACTGTCAGCAAAGAAGAAAGAATGATTTGTTTATTTTTTTTTTGAACAGTACATCCCCATTTTGTTAATGAAAAGTGTAAATATGCCCAGACCTATTTCAGGGAGCTTGAGCTCCAGTGTGCAGGACCTACACTTACAAAGGCAGTAGGGAAAGCACTGAAATGGGCACTCTTCACATGGGCCTGGTTCCCACGTAAAGGAGTGGTCACTGGGTTGATTGTACTTGGGCTGAATGCTGAATGTGGCTGCTGCTGCCTACTTGTGATAGTAGACACCACATTGGCCAGCATGAAGAAGGCCTTTGGCTGGCTGCATACTAGCACAGTGGAGGAACATGCTCTCTACCCTCCAGTGGAAGAGGTCCACAAAGGGGGATGAAATTTCCACCATGTGCCTAGCAGATGATGGAGAATAGAGCCCTCTGAGAGGAAAAGCAAGTGAATCTGGTCATTACTGCGAGCTGATGGCTTTGCTCCACATCTTCCTCTCTACCAGCTTGTGTACACACAAACACCCATCTGAGCCCAGTTTTCAAGGAAGCTATTAGCTAAATACTACCTTTCTGCTCTAAGGGTGCTGTCAGTCACAGCTTGTGACTGAAATCCTTGCAAACCTTGCCAATTGTAAATTGACCATATCCTCAGTGTGATGTGTCCCCTGGCAGGATGCAAAACACCTCTAGCAATTAGCCCTGGAAGGAATTGATTCTCCTGAGCATGAAGTTGCAAAGGTCCAACTATACCACAGAGTGGTGGGAGCATTAGCAGTGTGTGATGATCTGTGAGGCTGACTTAGGACAGCTGATGCTGAGACACTGCAATTTTTCTACACACCACCATTCTGCAGATTTAAATCATTGTTGCTATACAGACTCACAGAATGGTAGGGGTTGGAAGGGACCTCTGAGGATCACCTAGTCCAACTGCACTGATACACCAGGTTTGCCTGGAGCAGGTTGCCCAGGATTGCATCCAGATGGATTTTGAAAGTCTCTAGACAAGGAGACTTTGCAACCTCTCTAGACAGCCTATTCCAGGGCTCCGTCGCCCTCACAGTAAAGAAGTTTTTCCTCATGTTCAGGTGGATCTTCCTGTATTCTAGTTTGTACCCACTGCCCCTTGTCCTGTTGCTGGGCCACTGGACCACTGAAGAGAGACTGGTCCCACGCTCTTGACCCTCATTCTTTAAATATTTATAAGTATTGATAAGATAACTTCTCAGTCTTCTCCAAGATAAACAGACCCAGGTCTCTCAGCCTTTCCTTATAAGAGAGATGCTTCAGTTCTCTAATCATCTTTGTAGCTCTTCACTGAACTCTCTCCAGTAGTAGTTCCTTGTCTCTCTTGAACTGGGGAGCCCAGAACTGGACACAGTATTCCAGATGTTGCCTCACTAGGGCAGACTAGAGGGGGAAGAGAACCTCTCTTGACCTGCTGGTCACAGTCTTCTTAATTCACTTCAGGATACCATTGGCTTTCTTGGCCACAAGAGCACACTGCTGGCTCATGGCTAACTTATTATCCACCAGGACTTCAGGTCATCCTCTGCAGATATATTGCATATAGTGATATGCTATAAGGCCATGACCATGCTTTCATTGAAGACCCCAAATATAAATAAAAATTTCAGTGACTTCAGCAAAAAGAATTCTGTGAGTTTGGGAATTGCCCTTGGAGATGCGGCTGGCCCCTGACAGTTTGCAATAGGACTTGCTTGCTGTGGACCTGCGCTGTAAGCAGGACTTGTGTGGGAACAGAATATATGCTAACGAAGAGGGTGGGGTCTGTGTCCTCTCCCAGATGCTTTCTCTTTCCTGATGTATTCGCACGGAACTTCCCACCCCACCCTAGCGGTGGAGAGTTCAGGAGAACACACATCCCACTCACAGGACGAGGTCCACTGAGTGAGCTGAGGAAAGCAGAAGAAATCTGTTTGACTGACTTCCATGGAGAAATAAATTGGAGTATCTCTTAAGCTGACAATTGCTGCACTTTCGATTCCTGTTCACTTTCTCCCTCTCCCCCTTTTACTAGTTTTCCTTCAGCTCTGCTTTCCAGTGTCACTGAGTTATTATTATCCAGATCCAAATCTCACAGTTTCACTGAAGGAGAACGTGTATTAAAATACCAGATTTACCAGAACACATCTGCAACTTGCAGGCCTATTATATTACTATTATATGAGCAAGCCATTGTAAATTCTTTTAAGTCTGTAACTTATTTCACGTTAACACACTGTGTGTTTTACAACACCATTTCAAAGTTTATGGCCTTTTTTCTTTAGCCGCTTGTTCCAATTGCATCTTATATTTCATCAAATATGGTAAAGAAACCATGAGAATAAATTGATGCTCCATATGAACCCCTTATAAATGGATGTTGCCAAATTGCTGTAAAATGGTTTTCCTTTTTAGCCCTCCAGAATTGTTAGTAGGTTTCTGAGGCCAAACTCTACAGGGAAATGTTATGACCATTTAAGGCCTCCAAACTTTATGCTTCAGTACAAAAGGCCTAAGGGTGAGGATTTATAATGGATGAAGTGGAGAAATTTGCACTTCCTTAAGAAAACACAGAGCATTTCCTTCCGTGTGTCAGAAATGGAAACAGAAAATAAAAACTAATTTGTCAGGAAATTTTCCTTCTATAATTTCTTCTTCACTCCTTCCCCTTTCACTCTTCCCTGCTCTTACCCCAGCCCTGCAAGCCTTATTTTCTCCTCTTTGTTGTCAACTTTACGGCCACAGGTCCCAGCTCCAGGAACTGTGATGGACGATGCTCTGCTCTTCACCTCATGTGGAAGAGCTCTGCTGTAATGTCTCCTCGTGTTCACAGCTTGCTCCTGCCACCCTCTTCCCCGCTCACCTCCCCGCCCAGGCTCACTCCTGCAGACAATCCTTCAGGAGATAAGTACTGTTCAGGGACACCAGCTCAGCTGCCAATGACGGTTCGTCATTTGGCTCTAATTGGACGCTGGTGTAAAATGAAAAAAACACTTGTCATATTTATGAGTTACTGTGAGTTAATAATACACTGGGATCCATTAGTTAAAGCACATTTGCTCCAAACATGTGGCTTCAGCTTTTTATTTTTCATTCAAGCAACATTTTTGCAGATGAAATGCTGTTGCCGTTTTTCTCCCAGGCGCTCAGTGAGCCTCAGGGAGTTACAGCATCAATTATTTTTCTCCTCATATGTGGAACAAAAAGAAAAAAAAAAAAAAAAAGGAGTGTCCTAGCCAGAGAAGTTGGAATTATTATCCAAAATAATAATAAAAGAATATCAAAACATCCAGAAATCAAAAGCTGAAGCCAGCTGAACAAATGTAGTCAAAATTGAAAACACAAAAAGTCTGCAGAAGATTCTCTTGCAAATAAAATGGGCTTTGCTCTCTCTGTATTTTTAGTAATCTCCTGTCCTCCCTGAGCCAATTCTTTTTCTGTTAAAGTCTGTCTACTTGAGTCAATTTTCTTTGACTCTATTTTCAATGATAAATTAATTAGTGCCTTGCAGGTGGATTTGCCTGAATTTAAAAACTTCAGAAAGGACTAAAATGACAAGCAAAACCAGAATGTGAACAGAAACTTGTTTTCATACTCTTGCTTCTGAAATAGTGCTGCATTTATGTGTAATAAAAACCAAGATGTTCAACTTTCTTCCTCTCCTCCTCTGCAATATTTTTTCGGTACTGAAGATGTCAAGAGCAGAATTTACCCTTCCCTTGATGCCATCTTTTTCTTCCCCTTTCTGTTTCATCACAGCTGCGTGGACTCCTGCCAACTCAAACTGTACCTTCACACTTTGCTGCTTAGGACTTCAGTGCATGTTCAATTTGACAAGACTTTTCAGTGCAGATAACTGAACAGGCAGCTGAAACTTCAAACTGGTAACTGCTTTCACAAGGAGACCAGCACTTCACACCTCAGTGTGAAGGTGGCACAGCAAACTTTATGAAACTCCACTGGCTCTCCTTAACCTGTGGCTTGATTTGCAACACCTTGCTTAGAGGAATAGAGCAAGCTCCACCTGCTCTTTGATTCAGGATGTATTTTGCCCACCATTCCTAGGAAACATTTATGGAACATTTTCCGTATTGTTGCTGCTTTGTTGGTAATAAGTCTTTTATTTTATAAGCCTGAACTAAGCAAAAAGCTCCTCCACTGCTGACTCAGCCTCCAAAGCTGCACTTTATATACGTCGAACAATATATATACATTTATAAGGTGAACAATGGTTATATTTAAGTACTGATTTAGTAATCATGAACTTAGCTGGCAGTATCCTTTGGAAACTAAATCCATAAATTTTATTAGTATTAAATGTTTCTAATGGGAGTTGACAAATACTTGAACCACGTTGCTTTTTCTCCACACTTGGCAAAAGGAAAGGGACAAAAATTCCTATTACACAATGAGAAATGCATTAATACTAAAACCCATTCATCTCAATTTTGTACAAATATAATTTAAGACCTTTTACAACCATTGGTGAAATTACAATGTGCTGTGGGGAAGTTGCAAAAATTTTATGAGAGTAATAAAATTGTCATTGTAATACCATTACAGGGTGCAGGGACAATATAGATATTTGAATTACCTATTGTCCTTATGCCAGGTTGAAAAAGCTACATGCAGGAATTACAGCATGTAATGGAGACAACTGTTGAAACAAACCAGAGAAATGAAATCCAGGTCCACTTTAGGAGGCCTAAGACAAATCCTCATTAGAAACCCGGACTCAGAATATCCTTCTCACTTGTGTCAACAACAATGAAATTTAAACAGGTGGACTGTTTTGCATTTGTGTCAATGGTAGCACAGAGACCAACTAATTAAGAAGAGATTATGCATAATAAAACAGTGTTGCATCAAAAAACCTGCTGTTTTTAGCTTCTGTCACATATTTCCTAGAGTTTGCACTCAAGCCTGACTGAAGGTAATCATGGTGGTCCTCCTTCTTCATAGCCAAAAAAACTTCTTGCATAGCTCATGGCAAACCCATGAAATCTTACCTGGGATTAAAATGGTGTTAACTTTCTAGAGGTGAAAATTCCTTTCACCGATGAATAATGGTGTTGGGCTATATCCAGGGAAAGAGCATTGCTTTCTCCTGGACTGTCCAAGAGATGAACAAAAGGAAAAAAGAGAAGGGAAAACAAGAGAGACAATTGCAGTCTTTTAAGTTAGCAACATTTCACTGGCTGTGTTCTAGAGAGTAATAAAAGAATTGAAATAGTTCAAGCATCTGCGCTTGGCTGAGGGACTTGTAATTATACGCTACAGACTCCACTCCCTTGGAACAACTGTCTTTGATTCCTATCTCTTTTATTACAGCTGAAACGCAAAACTCCTCATGAAACCGTTATATTTCCATGTGAAATTCACAACTATAAGGGGAAACCTCTGCAAAGTTGCCAGACTTTTGAGGGGGGGCAAAAACATATGGGCAAAGGTTGTAAAGTTCCCTTCCAAATTTCAAAGGTCCAACCACTTGGGGCAGCCTAGTCTGGAGTTTGGAATTTATTCTACTCCTTTTAGTAAATATTTTGGAATGGGAGTAAGAAAGTTAATTTTATTTCCTGTTTTTTAAGAGTTAACATACTGTGAACTCCCATGGTTCAGCTGATCACTTTCCTTAAAGTCACTGACCGTTTAGTCCTCACTAGGATCATGAGAACCGTGGCAAAATCTCCCACTAGAAATTTCTGAACACCCAGAGACTCAGTGAGACCTACCATGCTTTTAATACTCCTTACTTCTGACTACAGACAACACGCTCCCACAAGCAGGAAAGACTCATAAACCTTGCTAGAACCCTCAAAGTGACAACTGGAGCTTGCTCTGTCTGTACATGTCTTCCCTGGAGCAGGTGGGCAGGAAATGTGAAAGAAGAGGCAGAAATGCCAGTCGGTGCTTGGCCCTTCTTTCTAAGCAGGAATACACATTCAGGCATCTGCTTTGAAATCCCCAGCAGGGTGAAGAGCAAGCAGGACTCCTGGAGTGAATGTCCTGGTCAATAAGCATGCCATTTTGGGTCCTCCCTCCAGGAGGACCCAGAGAACTTCAATAGAGGCTTCTGAAAATGCAAGCTGAGATAATGACCCTGCCTCTCCTGTGCCCCACCTGGAGATTGCAGTGCCAGGATCAGCATTTTGTAGAAAAGCCACTGCTTCATGGACAGAACATCTAAGAGTGCCCCCCTCTGACCATACACACACAAACTTGATATTTTATTGAAAGCAAATTCAGAGCACACTTTTCTGTTCTCAGATGGCCTAAGCCAGCACCCTCAGCTGGGGAAGCTGTTCAGCAGCCTGAGCTCCCATCACGCTTATTCCCATGTTTTGCATGTTGCCAAGAGGCAAGAAGGTATTTCCCTACACTGCAACCTTTTATTTTCTGTTCTTTTTACTCTGGCTAATATGTCTTCTTGGTAACCACAGTATAATAAATTTCATAGAGCATGACCGGCATACTTAGTTCGTATTATTCATTTGCAGTCATTTATTTTTTCCAGCTCCTCTTCCCCTCCTGGTCCCCTCTCCCCAGCGCTCGTTCTGTGGAATGATAATAATACACACAGAATGCCGGCTGGCTGAGAAGGACTTAAAAACAAGTAAGAGGATCTTTCTGTGCTCACACCTGTTTTAAGATTTGTTATCCTTAAAAAGGAAAGCTGTAGGGATTCACTGTCTTTCTTCCTTGTAGACCCCAGTGGAATATACCATTAAACCACAGGGAGGAGAGAAAGCCTTCAGTGCACTTAAATATACTTATGTCAAATCCATCTCATTCTTCCTGCCTTCTTTCCTCAATCTAGCCACCGTTCCCAAGGGCTGGAGAACATTACAACCCATTCACTTTATATGAATGGGCACAGACAGACTTTTTCACCATTTCGATATGTCTACATTTGCAGGCATATCCTGTAGGCCAACTGAAACAGCCTTAATTTCAATTTACTGTCTCCCTGAGGAACATGCCATTCTCCTGAAAGTGGAAAAAACCCTCAATGGCCATTCCCTGCCCCCCTTCTCTCCACCTCCAGTCAAGATCTGAACTGGAGGGAAAATTTCTCCCAAGATTAATGAACTGAAGTTTTGATGCTTATAACAGGGCACATGATCTTTATTAAACAAGTAATGAACAACTTTCACCAAAGTACTGTTACTGTACACGTCTCATCTAAATCCTTTTCCAAATCCCTGTAGAATGGTGTTATATTAAGAAAAAGAAACCGTTCCTCAGTGGCCATTTAACTCTGCCTTGTTTTTCAGCAGTGCTATCAGTAATGACAAAAACAACTCTAATAAAAAAATAGCCGACTTCTCGGTTTACTAACTTCAGATGCATGCTAGGATCAATGCACTAAAGCACAAAGGTGAGATGCTCCCGCCTTCTTAAGACAAGTATTAGGGGTTAGCTATTATTACAACAAACCATAAACAAAACAAATAACAAATGAACATTCAATGAACAGTGGGAGTATGGAAAAACACCAGTACCACTTGCCAGGCCTTTGTGGTCACAGCTCTGATTTAGAGCAAACCAGCACATAGAAATCTGGATTTAGGAGATGGATATGAGTTTCTTTGCAGAAATGTCAATGACTTACTGTCATTCAGGCTCTGCTGTTACCCAGTATTGCAGGATTTCACTGGACCTTTAGAAATTGTCTCGAATGACTGCCAACATAGAAGCCAATGTGTAGCATTTCTACAGTGCACAGCTCTGCAAAGTTATAATTAACCATTTATCAGCTAATACCCTCAGTACAAACCCAGTTATATCTCCCAGTGCTGTAAATACCATGAAATTCCAACAGGATTCTTAGGAAAGTGTCAGGCACTGGAGCATATGGCCAAAGAGTGATTCACGTTATTACACTGAAACAGTTTTAGCTTTGCTGATGTATTGCTAAATACTTAATGTTTTCTGCGAAGTCTCTTTTGGGAGGATGATGGTTCATAGACCGATGGGCCTGGTCAAAGTTATCCAAGGGGCCTGATGCTGTAAATTTGTACACAGAAGTACTGATTTAAGGCAGCCCTTTCTGGTGTGCTTGCATTTGAGATGTCCAATTACGATCAGGCATAGGTGGGCATAAAGGGGAGGATCTTATGGTCAAAAGAAATCAAGAGGATTTGGACTGGACCAGACCTGTCATCTCAGCTTCCCACAGACCAACAAATTATGACGACAATAGCTGCCTCCGTTTTGGAGGTTGAAGCTGTTCCTTTTTCTGTTGTAGGCGAGCATTTTGTTTATTTTAGCTACACTGCAATTAAAAATAGCAGCAAACCAAGAAGTGGTTAGAGTGAACACACAGAAGAGTTGGCCTCAGCGGAGAAATGAGCTTTGCTTCCCACAGTTACAGTCTCCGCTTAGCAAATTGGATGTCTTTTCAGATTACAAACGACTCCAGAAAAAACAAAGTCCCAACTGAAACTCGAAGGCCGCAGTTAAATCTTCTGTACGTGGCCATGACTAAGTAAGGAAGACAGCAGTCTCAGATAGTATTTTCTCATCTCAAAATGCCCATCTTTGATCTGTTTTTTGGGTCCCATTATCATGTAATAGGAATGGTAAATCTTTCCAGGGAGTATCCAGGGAAATTCTTATACATAGTCATATGCAGGATATGGCACAAGGCCATCTCTTAACCAAATTAATAAATACTTTACAGCAAGCCATGAAAAGTCTTTCCAGTCATTCTAAAGGTTTGTTCTGGTCATTGCTTCTGCATTAGCATTACACCATAGTTCCCTTGCAATCACAGATGCTTGCATAAAAGAAACATTATGCTGAAACTAATGTTTTTCATACTTAGGAAATCTTTTTCTTATTAGTAGCAAGGAATAAGGAGAGTATCCCTCTCCCATTTTCTGCTCACTTTACAAGTGTCCTAGATCCTAGTTTTTTGAAGAGAAATAGAATTAAAGAAAGGCTAAAGCTCAACCCTCAATCTGTCAGAGGCAACACTCAATGCTGCGTTTGCTCAGTTTGGGTTTGCCAAGGGCTGGAGTTACTGCGGGGCTGCATCTGAGAACAACACAAGGGATGCTGCTCGATCTTACAGCTACATTTGGTGACCTGGGCCAGAGATGCCCTTTCCAGCCTTCTGCTGATGGAGCCAAGCAGTGCCAGGCTCCTGCAGAGGTGTGCGTGTGGGTATGGCTATCTAATTTCGGAGTGTAAAGCATTTGCTATTATTAATTGATCCAGATTAACTGGCTTGATTCTTAACTGAGAGAAGCCTGTTTTTCAAGCACTGAGGATAAAAACTGTTAAGCCTCAATTAGGATGCAGCCAAGGAAGGTGCAGATGACTCTGGAGTAATTACTAGCCAGTGGCTGACAGGCGAGTTCCTGTATTTTCAGCCAGAGCAGCTGATTATGAAACCTGACCTCCCAGCAGCTGCCAGCTGGGCAGCACATTTGCTCCTCAGAGGCTGCCCAGGATGGACTTTCCCCTGCTGACAGCTCTCTGCAGTTTGTTGCACATGAACAACTTAGCACCAATAGGGGTAGTGAAGCTGTGGGCTTTCATACACAGAGGGTGGCGAATGGCAGGACCCAACCACAGGGACATCACTGCAGTGAGGTGGTGGATGAGGGCTGTGTTGGAGCAACCTTTGTGCGGCTGTACCCACCCCTCTCCTCCAAAAAAGCCTGCAGGATAAGAAAGAGTGGTAAGGAATTGGGCAACTTGTGCATCCCTGCATCCATGGGTGGAGTGACTGCCTTGTCCCAAGGGATTGCCTTTTCCCATGTGTTGTGAGGAGCTGGGATTCCTGTGCAACGTAGTTTTCATGCTCAGGAAAATGGGGCAATGGCCCAGCTTTTGAGACAGGCTTTCTCTATAACTGGGAGTGAATCTCATCCTCTGTATTCTCTCCTGCTTCATGACAGTATATGAAGATAGGGAAAGTATGGGGCTTGTAGGGAAAGGCTATACCATCCATGAAGGAACATGTATACCTTGAAAAAGCAAGCAAGCTCTCATGCATGTTACATTGCAGCTCATGACCTGGTAGAGGACTGGGGATAACATACACTCTAACACCCTAACCCAGTGCTTTCAGGTGGCTCAGTACTGAGCCACATCTTTTTTCCATATTATCCCCTTTTCAAATTTAGAAACATGAAGCCTGGGGTAAGGGATGAACTTGCTGAAGTTCACCTGGCAAAGTATGGGATATACAGTATGTCCTGTATACTACCTGGTCTCTACAGCCAAGGCAAACACATTTATATACATTTAAAGAGAAAGGATACTGTGAGCAGGGCTGGACACACTCAAAGAAGAAATAATTTTCAGAGAGGAAACTATGCACCTGGAAAAATTACTCAGTTTTAATGGATATTAATGTCTCATAAAAATAAAACAAAGCCTAGAACTTAATAATTTACCTAAAAATAAAGACTGTTTTGTTTTTAGTGTTAAACAAGAATTACATTATCCAGCATATTTGATATTCTTGAGCTGACGTGTTTTGAACCTGATGCACAGACAATAAATTAGATAAGGCAAGATGGTGCAGTGGATAGAGGGGGTGAGGAGACAGGGAGTAAAGGTGAGCATGCAAAGCGTGCTGTGCCAGAACATCACTGATACTGGTTCCCGAGTGAAAGCGGAAGGACCTGGGTATCAAAAGGCAGATGGAAAAGATGGGAATGCAGTTCCATCTGAGGATACTGTTTCTTTTCATGGTTCTCACTGTCTGACCTCTTTTCCCCATCAGCTCCTCAATGATGAGATGGAGGTGAATTATTCTGGATGGGTGAGTCTTGACAGAGCAAAAAGAGCTGTTGGCCTGGAGCGCTGCTTTGAGAAAAAACATGGAAAAAGGCAGTCCCACTAAAGGTACTTCTCCTTTTCTCTCTCCAAAGCTTAGTTCCTGTCCTGCTGCAGTCAATGATAATTTCCTTCTTGACTTCAGTAGAACTGAGCTTCTGGAGGGCAATGGCTCCTGACCTGGTTTCTCCTCCTGTTATTATGTTAGGCACTAAGCCTGAACAGCTTCTCTCCTCTAGGCTTAAATGTAGCTGACTTGTATTCCCTTCAGAATGATCTTCCCAGCCCTTATTTGTCTTCTCTATCAGACGGTTCAGACAAAGAAACAGCTTGCATTATGCTATGTCATGGAATCTGCTCTACTCAAAGAGCGGGTTGGGGGCAAGGGCGCAAACTCAGTCTGTGGTGGAGGTGGAAGACCCTTTTAGGAAACTACGGCTGTGTTGATTTGCCTTTTATGAGAAAAGGATGCACTTCTACTATACATGTAGCCATCTAGAGTGTGCTTTGGGTTTTTTCCAGTCTCCCATGTTTGTTCCAGTAGTTGAGTTATATGCATATTTTGCTACGCACATAATACATAGCTTGGCAAGCAAAAGATAGGAAAGGGTAAATGATGGTATGTTTACCTTAGCTCATGGGGATGTCTTAGTGGTTTAACCTTCAAATGTGGTGTGCCTAACTTTTCTCTAAACCACAGGTCCAAGTCCCAGCTGGGCTGACTCAGCCTTTATCTTCCTCGAGATAAATTCAGTCCTGTTCAGCTTCACAGTGGGTGGGTATTTCAGATGAAGCCTTAAAAACGAGGGTTTTGTCTGGTCTGGGTGGACCCTAATGATCCCTTAGCACTTTTCATGAGAAAAACATTGGTTGTAGGCCAGAAGTCCTGTTTTTCACTGCAGCAGCATGCTGGGAGTGTGAAGAAAAGACTCTATAACGCTTAAAGCGTAAAGATGCTAATACTGTGGTGTTGAAGCAAACATGGTGATGATGTAAGATGATCTTACTGAACTCCATTGGCATACTGGGCATGCCCTGGAAGAGCTGGGATTTGAGGTCTCTGGCTGGCTGAGAGGTCTTGTGCTGCCGACTGAAGTAGCATTAGGTAACAAGTGCTTTTCCCTATCTAGGAGACCTAATCCTACTATGGAATAGGAAACAAAAGCATTCAAATGTTTGCATAAGAAGCAGAAGACAAGGAGTAGGAGATCAGTTGCACAGGGATGTGAAAGGCTGACATGTCAGAGCACACACATATGGGAAATAAAAGGATGTCCAACTCCAGGCAAAAATTCCATCATGTTCCTAAGGAAACTTTCCAAGGACATCTCTGTCAAGATCAGCATATTACTGCAAATTTATTCTCTAGGCAAATAACAATTTAAAAAAAAGAAACCAAACCCACCACAACAAAACCCCAATTAGATCTACTTTTCTAACAGCATAGCCACAAAAATGCTGTAATTAACACAGCATCAGATTCCTTCCATCAGCTGCAAAGGTAGAGTCCTTAGCAATATGCCACAGGCTCAGGCAATCAGGTTAAACAAAGTAAAATAACTACAATTTTGTCAGAGCTCAAGCTATTTCTGAAGCAAGTTAAAAAGATAATAGGTTTTCAATTGCATTTTCCCCTCACTACATTCTTCAAGGTTTAAACGCCTCTGTTCTTCCAGGGCTTGTGCACCACGATAACACAACAGAGACTAATGGCTTTGTATTTCTGGCCAAAGCACAAGAAATGGAAAGATCATGAAAGATGACCAGTTTGTCTGAGATCTCTATCCATTTTGCAGGCACAGGTGGTTTGGTTTAGCATCTGAAATGTTGGATCCTGAAGCAAACCAAAAGCAACTTCCAACCCCTAGGGAGAAGTTCATAATTAGTAAAAGGAATAGACAGTGCTGGCAGGTCATAGGGGCCTTACAGAGCTGTATTTCCAGAAGATGACATTTGTTAGTGTAGTCAACACACTTTTGATAAAGCAAGCACATTTCAAGCACTGAGTAATGTGCTGTAGGTGGAACATAACTTTCCACTGTACTGAATGATCTCTTGAAGTGTTTTCTATTCTAGCAAGCAGATCTGTGTAAAATGTTATAAAATCAAATACTGTGAAAATGTTGGAGGTGGTTGGAAGCATCATAATAAAAGCTTAAAATTAATAGTGTTGTCCAGTCAATGTCAGAGAATTTTCTCCTTGGCTTCTTAACTCTGTGGCCTATTATATGGTTGACTCAAGATCTCTTTCAGGTCTCCCTGGCACGGTGAAGGGATTGAAAAGTATTACTTGCACGTGAAGTGATTTGAGAGTCCGCACTAAAGTGCTACAGAAGTGCTAACTAGTGTTATCAGCTGTGAATAGATATCCTTATTATCAGCAGACACTCTTCAACAGTCCTAGTCTAGTATGCATCTGCAGCCAACAGTGACCTCATTTTATACAGCAGCAGCCAAAGAAATAGGTTGGGTTGCTTAATATTAAGTGCATTAGGGGTTAGCAAGCAACTGCATAACTTTTTTTTTTAAACTTAGAAGGAACATGGCTCATTGACTAAATTATAAACATGCAGTATTGATGGGTTCTGTTGTCCAAGTCTATTTTATACTCTAAAGAGCTTAGTAATATAACTACTTTAATTTAGAAAATGCTTCTTCTGATAAAAAGTGTGAATGAAACCAATAAACTTTTTCTTATTTTAACTTCAGGGTCCAACTGCGCAATTCACGTGCTCACCTGCACCATGAGAGCTGCTACAAATCTGGTACAACTTTACGATGACTGTATTTATCTCACTTGTGTCTGGCGTAACAATTCTAAGACTGATGTATTCCAGACAGAATTGCAAATAGAAGGATCTGTATGCATACATAAAAAAACCATGGGTCTTGAAAGCCTTAACTTAAATGAGGAAAAGGGTGAGGAGGAGGAGGTGGCGCTGGCAGCAGTGAGTATCTTGGCTCAGTGATGAGTATTCCCTTTTTGTTGTGCAGACTACATGCCAGTATCAGCTGGCAGACTATCTTTAGTTCAGGCAACCTGTGCTCCTTAACAGAAAGATCTCCTCATGTTATGATGTTCTTGGAAACCCTGTCTACAGAGTAGCATCAGTCCTCCTTGTTTTGGTAAAAGCCTACAGCACCAGAAAAAAAAAAAAAGTCTAAAATTTATAAGTAGCTCTGAAGAGAGAAGGAGATAAAACCCCAGAATTGAACCCCCCTCACACTTCAGGATATTTGAAATTTAAATTCGAATGTTCTAGTTTGGACCCTTCTCTTGTCCTGAGCTCTTCAGAAACATCTTGCTGTGCAAAGATCATAGAAAGGAATCTCCTGTTAGGTGATGTCCTTGTAACCTTAGTCAGCTGCCTCATGAAGCAGTCATTAAGCAGATTAAAACTGAATTTAGGATTAATTTTTGAGAGGTTGCAATCATTCAAAAAGGAGCTGAACAGTGAGCACATTTCTTTAGTGGTGGTGTCTTGATGAGACTTGAGATGTGAATGCTAGTTGTCCTGCAGTGACCAATGCAGAATATGTCAACACCCATTTAAACTTTGAATTATAGGAAATACCATGTTATTTGACCTTCTATATTTTATCCCAGACAAGATTTTAAAACAAAGCAGGTAGAAGGAAATGACTGTTATAAATGGAAAGGCTGCACTCGCACTTTGGGAAAGAGAACAAAATCAAGTACATACAGGAGTCTTCAAGATATAAACTGATATAATGAGAGCTTTTTTCCTGGAAATACATCTGCAGCTAGCAATGGTGGCTTCCAAGCCAGCAGGAGACTTCCTGAAATGGACATGTTTACCCTTGGAACAGTCCTAGAATTAGTAATACACTTTTTGCCTTCATCCTACAATGTAAAAGGCTAAAGCGTTGATCTCATTTACCCTGGCAGGATCTCCAGTTGATACAAAAAAGCCAGAAGAGCTGTGCTTCTTTACTGCAGAGAAGGCTCTCATTTATTAATGACAGTAAAGATAAGGTGAAAATCCAGTCTAAATGAATGTAGTGTCATTGATGTAGCTATCAAAAAGAGCAGACCTTCAGCTTGCCTTAATCACCATACTTCTACCAACACAATGTTTTGAAGTCCTTTCCCAGTGTCCTTCCAACACACAAAATCCAACTATCCAAAGCCCTTTTGCACAGTCACAGCTTCTCAGTCAGATGAAGTTTCTGTCCTGTCTGTAGGCAGGTAAACTGAGGCATGAACTGGTGGGATAGAAGGTTCAAAATTGCCTTGGTGGTCAATGGCTGACGTGGGTAGAAAGCCAGACAAGCTGGTTGGATTACTAACTTTTAGTCCTTTTTAATACTGGGTAATATTAATAAAAAGGAAAACAGAAACAAGTCTGGCTTAAATGAAGAGTTATTGATTTGGTCCCAGTGTATATTTAAATATTTTATTGCGCAGATGGAGCCCCTATGAATTTCTTTTCCCTCATCCCTTAAAGGCCCTGTTTTACAAGGATACTTGTTGTACCTTGGGAAGGCTGGATCCTGTTTCCTCTCCATTTGTGTGTGGTTTTTTTGGGGGAGGAGGGTTAGGCTTAGGTAAGGAGAATTGATTACTCAAGTGGAGGACACAGGAGTTTTCCCTTATGCAGGGGCTCAGACTGCTGCCTTTACTGTTCTCTAACCTATCACCTTTGGGGCATGGCTGTCTGAGGGGTGTTTGTCTCACTGCAGATCTCCCTCTTGCCTACCTGATGTACCCCTGGGGAACCCACTGCCACCTTCCAGAGTGCTCTTATTTGAAAGTAGACTTGTTAAAAACTCTGCACCCAAGACTCATCCCTCTTAGGCATTCTTGCTTAGCATAGCTACATTTCTGTCCCTTCTAGAGGAAGGATAGGACATTGCAGGTGAAATTACTGTCTTATCCTAAGGTTTCCCTAAATGTAATTTCTTGGTCTTTTGGAACCTGACAGGTCTACTAAACATCAGAATACAAAAGATAGATCCCTCTTTCCTACACCAAAAAACAGAGTACTTTTTTTTTAAGGTTTGGTTTTTTTTTTTTAGTATAAAAGAGAAATTTTTCATGATTTCCATGAAAGAGCTCAGAGCCCAAAATGTATGGGCTGCACAGACAGAGCAAGACACATGAGGAGCGATAAACTCTCGTTGGCTTGCGTAAGACAGTGAATTTGGAAAGCTCTCCCCCTAGCTTCTAGATAAGAAGTTTCCTCTTGAATGCAGTGACAAACACCAACCAGCCAAATTGTAGCCTTCTGCCTAGCAGCACATCACTTATAATGACAAGCAGCACACGGAAACTCTTCCAGCAGGCATCACTGCTAAACACACTGCATGTCTCATGGGCTGCAGGGAATGCAAAGTCTGGACACAAGTCATTTAGAAAAAAAACACACATAAAAAAAAAAAAGCAACGAAAAAGTAGAACCATTAAAGGATTTCAAAACCCCGAAACCAACAAAATTTCCTTATGATTTACCTGCTTTGTAAAAGCAGAATTTCTGCGGCTCTGCAGCCATATAACAAAAGTTCTTAAAGTACCAACTTGCTAAGAGCTCAATCCAGCAAGAACAGAAAGACAAGCCACATTTAAGAAACCTCACCAAAAAAGCCATCTCAGCAGCTACTAGCAAATTCTGCTTGATGAGGATATAAATTGATAGCCTACGTTCTGCATTCTAGAGGGCAAGGATAGCTTTTCCTTACTCTCTAATTCTTCCTTCCTTTTTGGAAAATAGAGCAGGATGTGTATTGAAAAAGAGGAGTACCTTTCTTCTGTGTTACTTCATTGCATATTTCTTGCATGTTATAGGATCTTGATCTCATGATTACATGTTTCATGCTAACTCAATCCATTCGGGGTTTCCTTGTATGTTATGGCCCCTCTATAGAGTTTGACATATATCCTACTCGGGAAGCGATAGGTTAAATGGCAGAAGTAGTCTAGGTATGCTTGAGCTTTCTGTATACAAGAGAAAGACTAGATCTTTTCCAAGAGTCTCTCACACAATTATATTATGTACTATGATATTTGTCAGAAAGTTCTTCCTAATAAACAGGACATTTTTTGTTGTCTCTCCCTTTCAAAAAGACTAATCACAGTGGAATAAAGGGTTGAGTGGCCTCCCACTGATAGCTTTAGACGTCTAAGTGTGCAGTGATGTGAGGCATGGGGTAGGAAGGAACTGATTAACTTCTCACTTTGTGGCCAAAGTAGGTGATGAGAAACAAATAAGCCTGTTTTACCTACGTTTAAACTTGCCTGCATCACAGTCACAAAGTCACTTTTTGATTAAATACTTCCACCTGGAGTGCAGAACAAATATACCCAGGATAACTAATTTTCAATTTAGCCCCCAAATCACGCCCCCAGCAAAGGTCTGTCTTTCTATGTGGACAGGGTCTCTGGTGACAGGGACCACTCGTGGTGGCTGTTTACATGCACTGTGAACAACAACAACAAAATAGTCTTTCAGTTAGTGACAAGGAAAAGTGGGGCTTTTGATTTTTCACAGAACTATTTTGGGTCCAGCATGAACCAGCACGAACCTTTGCCCATCCCTGACATTGAATGCATTTAGATACAGGCAGGCCAAATTCAACATTTCTGAGAGTGCTGAAGGTGAAGAAAGGCAGTACTGGAGTGGTGCCTTATGGAGGCAGGACCTGTGCAGTATGCTGGAATGGGGAATGTCACAAGACAAAACAAAACTCATACAGGCAAGAAAACATACAGGATTTGAAAATGCCTGGACATTCCCAACAGAATTTACTCAGAAGTATATCAAAGTTTGGTTTGGAGTAACAGCTACATGTCATTGAAAAATTTCTTTCTTCCCCCAGATAATTTATAGAGTATCCAGGAGTGACCTGTTGTCATGATCTCTGCCTTGAAAGCAAAACAAAAGCCAACAATAAAGAGTTTTGCATGTATTTATGTTGAGATCCAGCCCTTAATTAAGCTGTCCAGGGGCTGCCGAATATCCAGTCTGCTCTCAGGGATGATGGCATAAATCCAGAGCAAGCCTACTGAAGTTAATAGTGCAAGTCCAAACAGAAGTGAGAGAGACTATTTCTTGAGCTAGGAGAAGAGTCCCAATGTCAAAATCCAGCAGAATCCAGAGTACCTTCCTTATGAAGTGTGACAGACACTTTGGACTCAGCTGAATCCAGCCCATGTAGTTGTTTGCAATACTAATATTTTGCCTTCACAAGAGTTGCAAGCCATCTATATGAATCTTTCTGGTCCCATTTTGCTTGTACAACACAGAGCTACCCAGCAGAACAAAGCCACCTTAACAAAGAGAATAAAATATCGAAAGGAAGAGCTTTACACAATCTCCAGTTCACCAGTAAGAGGAAGATAACTAAGAGCGACAAAACTCTGTATGGCTTTAGAGGAATGAATGAATTCAACCCTCTGATGTCTCTGCATGCTTCAGATGGCAGCACAGAACCAAGCAGAGGTACTGGCTAAGTGCGAGATGTTATTATTGGTTGGAGATTTACTTTTCAGAGAGCTTGAATTCACTTGTATGATGCTCTTGTCCTAAAAAAAAAAGGTCTCTACATACATCCTATCTTAAGTTCAAAGTCTTTTTTTGGGTGAAACCCATCAGCTCTATATTTCCAGGACCATGGTAGGATAGGCTGCATCCCAGTCAGTCTATGTCTAACCACATCACATCAGCAAAAGAGTTAATACTAGTTTCCCTGGTGCCTGGGCAATGATTGACAATGCTCAGACTGTCTCGCTGGGGCACCTGCAGATAACCACCTGAGATAGATCAGCACAGGAAACCATTTCCACACAGCGTGAATGTGCAGGTGGCGAGCAATGTAAGGAACATGATTATTATCCCTTTTCTAGCTAACTGTTCTGGGCCCCCTGCATGACGTCTGCATAGTTGAAATGTCATCACTCAGCCAGATGTTGAAGTCACATCTATCTAAATCCAGTTGGATATATGGAAAGTATTGTCTGTTTTGAAGGGCATAAATCAAAGGGCATTTCTATGAATAAGGGATTATTACTAAATCGTGCACTTTCTATTAATAGATTCCTATTAATGTTGCAGGTGTTAGTAGTAACTGCTCTTTGAAGCATTACTTAATCACCTCCTTTGCAAATCCCCGTAATCTAGCTCTCATAAAAATACATGGATTATTGATTGAGAGGACCTCTGGGATCCCTAAAACAAGGTTCAGCTCAGATGCCTGTGCAGTGCAGGAGACGCACTACAGATCGCTCCCTGGAATGTCTGCCAGGTGTTTGCAGTTTCATGCATAGCGTGTCTTGGAAATAATAAAAGAAGTGGGGGTGGAGGGGAGGTCATTCCCATCCAGGAAGACCAAGCTCAAGTACAGGAAGGAGAATGAGGACCATTAGTAATATCTGGAGAGGGTGAAGGTGCAGAGGTTATAGTGTGGGCTACTTCATCCTCTCTGGGAAGCTTGTGATAGTGAAAATAGAGAGCAAGGAGATCAAATATACATTGTTATCCTCAAAACTAACACATAGCATGCAGTAAGGTCTGCAACATGCTTGTAAAGCAGACAAGCCATCAGGACAAGCCTTTAAAAGTGTGCTGAGTACATTGGTATCTAGGAAAGTAAATTAATGTTTAAGAAACATATGAAGGGCCATAAATAAAAGATTATTCCACACAGTCCAGTGTTAGTAATTTAGGATTACATCTGCAAAGCTTAGTGCTGGTGAGAATTGAGCAGGTGAAGCCAAAGTATACCCAGTCTCTCTGCGTAGCAGACCTTAATGGTCAAGCTCTGTATGGCTCAGATCTGCAGAAGGACTTCAGGGTCATTTAAATGGGTCTTTGGCAGAGTGTGGTAGCTTAAAGGTGTGTTGAAGCCATGCTGTGTGGGCAAGAGACCCTGAGATACTTCAGGTACCAAGAATAAAGCAATGTTATCAGCAGAATAATAACAAATCCAATAAGAAATAGGGCCATCAGAGCCCCATACCCAGATCCCCACCCACCTCTCCTTCCAGAGAGGTCTGGAAAATGGAAAATATATAAATTGGACATTAAGTAATCAAATGACACTTCTCAAAAAGTACTGAAAGGTAAAGAAAATTTCTCAAGAAGAAGAAAGCGTAAGAAGAAAAATCATTCTCTCAGAGAACTGCTTGATAAACCACCATTTTCCAGGGTATCACCATTTGTTTTGTGCTATGGGATGTTATTACATTACAGGATTATTAATATATAGTACTGTGTCAAATCTTAAACGAATGTAACAAGCATAAGAGAGACGAGTAATATCACCAATGGCTGGAACTGAAAACAGTGTTCAGGGAAGTGCTCCTGTGAGTGTTGCGGAACTGGTTAAGGCACATAAAGGTAAGCACATTCCCAGCAGCTCTGCTGAACGGGCTCATTTTCTTAATCTGTGGCTCCAAAGTAAAATTTCCCCACTCCAATTCTCCATCCTTTCACAGGAAAGGCGTCTTAAGGCTTGAATTCTTGCACATTGCCAAACTGCAGCTGTTTCAGCAGACTGGTACCCTATTGACTGTATAAGGCACCTCACGGTTTTTTTTCTTTCAGGAGGACCAGTCTGAATAAACAAGTACTTTCCAAAAGACAAAGGACTTTGATGCTCTGCTCTACACCTGTATCAAGTATCTACCTGAAGGGGAATGGAAAAGATGTGAAGGTGCTTTCATTCTGTGCCCTAGTATAATTCTTAGGAGAGTTCAACTCTTCATTTGTATTACACTGCACAAAATATAAATGAACAAGAGAAAAAATGTGACAGAGTACGTAACTGTCATCTTAATGTTCCTGCTTTTCCTTTTCACTCCTGATGTGGGATTTTTTTTCCTGCTCCCTTTCCACCATTGCCTTGAACCCTGGAAGATGAACAGCTAGGCTTTCTCAGCTAACTCTCTCAAGTCATCTTGGAGCACTTGGAAGTTTTTTCCCTTCACATCCTAATTAAGGGTATATCAGTGTCCCGTTGGGACTGAAGCAGTTAACGAACACCATCCGGCAGGTCACTTATAAACTATTTGCCCTGAGATGGAGGGCAAACTCTGGTGAATTCCCAAGGAAAGAATCAAATGAACCTGTTAATGAGTGGAGCATTAGGAGGAAGAAAAAAATAAGGCAGGATCTGAAGTCTTAAGGAAATGTAGGAAATAAAGGTTTGTTTATCTAATGGTTTTACTGGTGTCAGTGCACAGGACTCCCCCTCCATTTTA
This sequence comes from Actenoides lindsayi, assembly GCA_025331215.1. Taxonomy (NCBI): domain Eukaryota; kingdom Metazoa; phylum Chordata; class Aves; order Coraciiformes; family Alcedinidae; genus Actenoides; species Actenoides lindsayi. The sequence goes on from WTSP01003139.1 coordinate 153,256, forward strand.
AAGGAGTTGCAAACAAAAGATTTGGTTGCAGATAAGCTTGGGGACTTGGCTTTTACAGGAGACACTTGTAAACATTCCTCAAAGATGGAGAGGAAGAGGGACATGTAGCTCATTCACTTCAAATAAAACCAAGCAGCAAGGTTTTCTTACATTATCATCATTATCTAGAGCACCAAGATGAATTTTAGTCACACCTTAACCTGTTTAAACCCTCTATACAGTAAATCAGATTCTCCATCTGTAAACGGTAAAGTTTATTTTACTGCAGTTTTCAAAAAACACCACCTTAACCTGAAGAGAAACTGTTGAGACATTGCTGGTCTATAGGAAATCTTGTAAGACCCTGGTTTGGTGAAGTTTTAATAGATGATCCAGAGATCTCCACTTTGAGTTTGCCTGTCTGTGAAATGACTCAAGGATCAGAAAACACTCACTACCACCACCACTCAACATCTCCCTTCTTCCCCCCCACAAAAAAAAGCCCAAAACACCAAAAAACCCCAGCAAAAAAATTTACTTGCTGCCTGAGAGCAACCAGACTGGGTTTTGTGTCTGTGTGTGAGTGGGCTTAGACTTCACTGTGAGTGGGCCTCGAATGGGGCCAGTTTCTTGAACTAAGAATTCCCTGCATTTTTATTATTTTCATTAAGGTCTGACATATGGCACAACTAAAAGCTGTACTGCAATAACACAAAATGGATCCAAACTAGAAAATGTTTGACCTGAATACAGCTGCAAATTAATGTTCTTTCAGATGAGAATGAAATAAACAGCTGTTTAAAAAAATAATCTGTTAATTTCTAAAAAAATATATATATATAAATAATGTTTTAGCTAAAATGTAGAAGAAATCATAAAAAAATAAATCTTATCAGAGCTTGTACTGCAGGTAAAGGACATCCCTTTCTGTTTATCTGTAGTAAATATATGACAGGACATCCACTGGCACTTTGTGTCTCTGTTTTTTTTAGAAGTAGACCAAAAGCACTGCATATGCTTTTTTTCAAGCCTGAAACAGCAATACAGATGTGAGGACTGACTGAGGGTCTGAAGCTTTGCAGTGAGGCAGAAAGGATGTAAATGAGATTTTCTCTCTCTTAAGTTCTTCTGACACAGAACAAGGAAAAAATTCTTTGATCCTTCACAATTGTCACACAGCACTGGTGCTAGAAAACACATCTTGACTTTTCTTAAGCTATAGCATAACCCATAAAAAACCTTGTTTATTATTTTTGCCAAAACCCAAAGATCCCCAGAGAAACGGTAACAAAGAAAGGCACAGAGGTCCCTGAAATGTCTCTCTATGATTCGAAACAAGTGAGTATTTAAACTGTACAACTGGTGTTTCTGATAATGATGGATTGATAGCCTCTTAGAGCCAGAGCATCCTGAAAGGTTTCAGTTTGGCTGTTACCCCCTTCTCCAGGTGGATGGCTTTCAGGTTCTCACGTCTGTTGAAATTTATGGTCCATATCCTGCTCCTCAAAACAGCTCCCTGCATCACTCATGATGTCCATCACTGGAGGGCTAACAGACCCTGAAGTTGTCTCATCACCTTCTAGTCATCCTGGGGGAGTATCAGAGATGAAGAGGGAAATATAAAACAGAGGAGGGCCTGGTAATTGCTCTTCCTGGCTAGGCAGTGAGGCAGGGGTGTGCTCCATATGGATCAAACAGAAGGCTGTAAACTTGGCATGCATGCATCTGCCCTGAGCCACATACAGTCAAGGACAGTCTCTGGAAGCAAAGAAGACAACTGACTTCTGGGGTTTTGTGCTGTCCCATGGGAAGTGAAATAAATGGAAACTGGGTGATATCTCTGTGTGATAACCATTGCTTCCAAGAAATGACTCCATGCGCAACTGTTGTTGTGCAGTCCTTTCTGCATCCTCCAACCACAGCAAACTCCATGAACCCCAGACAACTTCAGTAACTGTCAGGGCCACGTCACATGCAACATCTTTACAAGCTGATATTTAGCCCATTTCTTTCCCTGCCTGTTGACATCAATAGGATATTTTCCCACTTGCTTCCCTGAAACCAAGGCTTGTTTTTGAAGCAGAGAACAGCTACTTTGGTGTGGGACACTTTAACAGGAACACTAAATATGTTGATGGATGAGGACAGCTAGCCAGCAACCAAGAGAAGGAAAACTTTGATGAAAGGCAGGAAAATCTTAGTTTAATAAGAAGCCCAGTAATAGGTTCCTAACATCCACTGGCCCCCTCTTTTCAAGGCCTTACCTGAAATGCAGACAGTTCAACACTGAGATCCACATATTGACTTTGGAAGAGATCACAGAATCACATGAATGATCCTCCCTGGAGTCTCCAATTCTGTAGCCAGGGGATCTAAAAGGTCTAGCTATTTTTTGTCCCTTACCTTCCTGGCTAACCCATGCCTCCAGTTTTTTAGCCAGAATACTACGTTCAGCTCAAACATAAGTCAACTGCCCTGACAGAGAAGTCAGTAGAGGTTCCTAGCCATTAATCCCAACTGAATTGCTCCATATCTTCTTACGACACTTGAAGGACTATGCATGCGGGTTGTGACACAAAAATATAAGAATTAGCCAGCTGGCCCAGGCAAAGCTAGTCTAGCTTCTTTGTCTCACAGTGACCAAACCCAGCTGCCACTGAGGAAAACTGGTTTCTACCATAGGAACAGTATCTACCATGGATAAGTTGCCCCCCACAATTTGATATGCTATGGTGGAAGTTCAAGCGGATTTTAACTTCCTCCTGTTTTTCTATTTCTATTACTGTATTTTACCAACAATTCAAGACATCAAGGGAACTTTCAAAGCAACTTTCTCTATTTCACAATGTCTTGGTAAATCAAACTTATGTAGACAGAAAATCTAATAAAAAAAACTATGAGGAGTTTTAATCAGAAGAGTATATTGAAATGTAGATAGTAAAACTGCTATAACTAACTGCAGATGCTAAAGAAACTATAAAGCCACAGTCAGCATGGTTTGCCACATTACTGCGTTAGAGCGGAGACTGACTGTAGTTTTACTATTTGACTTAATAAACTAGCATTTTTTTTATTATTATATAATGCACCAAGCTCCTGTAGTTTTACTATAGTAAATATAATTCAACCGTAGTTTAAAGAGAAATGTAGTTTTCATTTGCTTTTTTAATACACACAGTGAAGCTGGGAGAAGTATCTTAGTAACACTTCTTCTGTGCACCTTCCTTTAACTTTTGCAACATGTAATTATGTTTGAATATGTTATTTCTGTCTTCAGCCATTTTGCATTTTGCTTGTGCTTTCCTTGGAATAGGAAATCATCTTCAGTGATTTTCGCAGCACAAGGGTTTTATCTTTGAGACAGAGACAAGTCATCTGAATTCCAATTTCAGACAAATAGGGAGGTTTCTGCATTTGAAATACATGCTATTTTGAACAATTTTCATCCTGATGTTTCTATATGAGAGCCTTCAGGGTAGTGGTCATTTGGTCCACATGCAAATTGCCTTACTAAAGGAGAGAAGGATGGGCTGTAAGGAGAGGGATGCCCATTTTTCCTTATAGTGTTATATTTGTACACTAAACTTAGCTCTTTCTCTCCGTGCTCACTTCCTTTCCCTTATATACCCACCAAGACAGTAGCAGTGTGGTGTTCTCTGGGAATTGTGTAGTGGTGCCAGACTGAACAGCCAAAGAAACCCCAGAAGCAGAAAAAAATATGTAGATCTTACTTTCCTTCTCAAAGAAGCTAGGATGATACAGCTCCAGCACAGATGGGGAGAAAGTTTAAAAAAATAAGTAAAAATCACATTAATCATCAAACTAATACCAATTGACAATTATTTCCTCTGTGTGTCATTGTTAATTGTAGTCTTACTGCTTTACATGTCAATGTGCAATTCAGTAGACAGTCCCTGCAGCAAAGGCATATTATGGCAACACCCAGACCCATGACCCAGGGCATGCCCTGTGTAGCATGAGAGATCATAGAATCATTGAATCTTTTGGGTTGGAAGGAAACTTAAAGATGATCTAGTTCCAACCCTCCTGCCATGAGCAGGGACACCTCCCACTAGACCAGGTTTCTCAAAGCTCCCTTTAGCTTTGCCTTGAACACTACCAGGGAGGAAGCATCTACAACCTCTCTGGGCAACCTGTTCCAGTGCTTCACCATCCTCATGGTGAAGAATTTCTTCCTTCTATCTAATCTAAATCTACGTTTTTTCATTTTTTAAAGCCATTACCCTTATTCTACTTTTGCAAAAAGTCCCTCTCCAGCTTTCTTGTAGGCCCACTTTGGTCCACTTGGGTTTCTAGCTTGCACGAATCACTGCTTAGTGAGGAAATCCTGGCATAAATGGCCAGAAATCCAAGCATGCTCTTAATTCAGATCTTGTGCGCTGCTCCAAAGGCATTTGGAGATAAATTAAGGGCTGACTTGCCTGTTTTCCTCATCACTTCCAAAAAATAAAAATGCTGAAATTCCTCCTTTTTGACTGCCTTTTTTTTTCTTATTTTTTAAAGAAACTAAGAAAACTGGGAATTTATTAAAAAAAAAATAAATTAATGTACTTAATGTGATTTATTTCCAGTGCAAGAATGGCCAGAGAAAACTGAGCTAACTTTGGTTTGAACAAAGACAACTGACCAGAGCAGCCAGTACCATTGTGGGAAAGCTCTTGTCCAAACCTGATCTCTGTCACCCAAACCAGGTGTAATCATTGACCAAATAGAAGCAAAGAATCCAAAACATCTCTGAGTTTTGGATACAGCCTAATTCAAATCCAAATATCAAGCTTCTGCAATGAAGGCAGTTAAAACACTGCAGCAACCATCCCTCAGACTCCGTTCAGCTGAAATGCTTGGGAAAAAATTAATCCTTGAACAAAAACCTATGAATTTAACTTTGCATCTTATGTCAGCTCTGAGATTGGTCTTCAAATCTTCTCTACTGTGAGCAAATTAATCCTGTTGGATGTCGTATCACCAAGTCAGGCTGACTAATGAGAAACAAAACACTACCAGAAGCAGAAGCAAAATAGGCATAGCAGAGCCACTAAACATTTAGCTATACTCAGTCCATCTTCATAATTTTTGCTTCCTTCCTCAGCCATCCTCCCCTTACAGCCCAGGAAAAACAGGCAGCTATTTTAGGTGCCCCACTGCTATCACTGAGATGCAATCTCTGCTAAACAAACTGTTTCCAATGCATCGTCAAGTAAACCCTGGGCTGACCTTTGACTTCATCATCTGAAATATGACCATAAAAATAATGGGCCTGTAAACTGCTTTTGGCAATTATGCCGCTGCTGGAATGAAAGGACATTGTCATTAGCATGCAGCTTATGAACCCCAGCTTGCTAGCCCTGGCAGGCAGCCAGTTCGGGAAACTGAGCCGTCCTTAAAGCTGACACAGGTTCAATGGGATAATTAGACCGCTTTTTTGTTTGAGTTTGTTGATATAAATGTGGTAGAGATTAGCCTTTTCCCCCTCAGCTCTGGGTAATGGTCAGGTCTAACAGGTGTCAGACTAATGGTGGCGCGGGAAATTAATACTTGATTTCCTGGTACCTTCCTTTGTTGTTTTTCCCCACAGAGGAATTCCTCCAAACCTTCCAGCACTTTGCAAGTGCCTTCCTTCCCTCCCTCCCTCCCTCTCTCTCTCTTTCCCCCTTCTTATTTAGCTATGCCCAAAACATTTTATCAAGAAGATCACACTGTTGAGTTGCATACAAAAGAGCTAGGAAGTGCCGGCTGGAAAATAAATTACTGTCAATCAAGCCAATCAATCAGCCTTCTATTTATTAGGCTAAGGAATAAAACTTAAATTTCAAAATAGCAATGGGCCAGATCTTTTTTGAAGTTATGGGGGAAATCTCCAGGGAAATGAGCCAATACAGAATAAAGGACACCCAGAATGTCACACAGCTCTGAACAAACTACAGTACCACTTATAAAAGTGTTTAGGTCACTTAAACATCTGGTTATCTTAAGCAAGTTGGGACAGGGTTCTTGGCACTCAGGGGGAATTGAAAATGCCAGATCAGCTAACAGCTCTCTATAAGTTCTTAAAGCAGAGTCTATCTGTGCTTAATGTCAAAGTAAGTGAGACAGAGAAATCATGAGCGTGTTTTTATGCACACTGTAGCTAGCTGATAGCCCATGCAGAAAGCAAGCTTTCATACTCATTTTACTCATACACACTGTCTTTTATCTCGAGGATTGCCAAAGCACTGTATAAGGAAGGCTAGGCCCTACACCAAAAATTTGCCCATCCCCAAAATGTGGCTACTTCTCAGGAGAGACCTGCTTACTAGTGCATCAAACACATATAGCAGCTGAGCTGGGAGGGGAAAAGCCCATATGAAAGGATATTTTTCTGGTAACATGCCACTGTTTATGGCAGACATGGTGGTAGGTAGCTTTTCAATTAAAAGAAAATGCAGCAAGGGGGCCAAAACCCCCATTCTGCTGAGGCGTGGGGCAGACGAGCAGAGGACCTGCCAGCAGATGTGGTGCTGCTGAGTCCTGCCACCCCTCAGCTGCCTCCAGCTGGCACAGCTCAGCCCCAAGAACTGCTGCAAAGGAGCAGGGGCAGCCCCCACCCCCTGCCTCCCTGCAGAGCCTCCAAAGGCTGTAGCACCATCTGCTGAACCTCATGGTGGTCTCAGCAATCGAGCAGGTTTTCCCTCTCCTTTTTTCCCTATGCTATTTCTTCTTCCCTATTAATATTTTCCAGGATCTACAGCCCTTTTCTTCCCAGTCTCCCACCCTGTGTTCTGGCTCCACACTTTACACTTACTTTCTGGGATGCACATGACACTTGATTTCTTCCTTCCCTTCTCATCACACAAAACTGATTCTCTCCTCACCCATTCTCTTCCTCATCACTGCTGTGTTTCGAAGAGCAGCCAGCCCACTAGTCAGGTCCTAGGCGTAAAGGTCCTACTTTTTTTCTGCTCCCCATGGAGAAGCTGAGGCCAGGATATGGCTACTCAAGAGATCTCCTCTGCATTCATTGCTTGCTTTCACAGCAGCAAAGCCTGGCAAAGGTGATGCCTTCCCTCTCAGGCCCTTCCTTGATCAGAGGAGCTTGCCTTCCCAACACTGCTGTTCCCTCTGATTCACTGCAGAAGCAGAGGTGTGCTTGTAAGCTGGGAAGGATGGGGATTGCTGCAGTTCAGCTTTCATTCTGTCTGCCCACAGCAGAGGGAGAAGGTGCTCATCCTTTACAAAGCCTCTTGACAATACAGAGGGAGCTCAAAGAGTCACCAGAATGAGGATTTATGTCCCCATTCTTTAAAAGCATTTCTTGAGAACCTACTCAGCCTAACTTGGGCCACTAATGCAGCCATGGAGACGTGGGACTCCATACACAGCCCAGGCCATGTATTTCCCAGCTTTACAGACCCATATGCGATGTATCATGGGTATGCACTGCCCAGACCACCAGGATGAAAGTCTGGCATGGCCATATGCACCTGCAATGCAGTTACAGCGATTTAAACCTACCTTTACCACAAGGACACCAAAGAAGTCAATATACAGGGCACAGGAAAAAAAAAAAAAAGCTAAGAGATAGCTTGTTGCCTTGCCTCCAACACCTCTGAAGAAAAAGGAGCTAATATGAGAATCTCTCCTTCAGCAGCTGAAAGCAGAAAACCCAGTGGCTGGAATTTGTGAGTCAGCAAATGTTTCAGTGGGAAAGAAACTGTAAGCTTATACAATGTGAATAAGTCACTTAGAACTGATTACTATGGGTTGTGGTAAATTCTTCATTTGCTGGAGTCTCTAATTGAAGAGCAAATGCATTTTCAAAGAGATATGCCCTACCTCAAAGTAATTTATTGGGCTAAAGTCCAGAATTACTGGATAAAATCTATAGCTTTTGTAATAAAGTATGTCAGACAAGATAATTGCAAGGTTAGACTGCTGCCTGAAATCTATTAATCTATTTATTCTAGGAAACAGCAATGAAAACATATTGTGTCTACCACATCCTGCTGCATACAATATGTACACCTGAGTTTGTGCACCCCAGCAGTATTTGAGTTACCTCAGCTTTAGGTGGCTGTTGCTCATCACCTGAATATGAGAGATTAAAAAAACAGAGAACCATTAATTAGCCGCCCTTTGGTAGGTTGCCAAAGACTGAAAAACAGAGGCAGCACTTAATTCACAAAGATTATGTCACACCCTTTCCTTTGCTTTTCTTACTATGAATGGCCCAATAATTAATTTGCCATGAAAGTCAAAGGCAGAAGGGTGCTACTCTGGCCTAGCAAAGACTGACACCAAGAGAAGATGAAGCAGACAGCCCCACAAGGGTAAAACCACCAAAAAAACCCCAAACATACACAGCAAGACAACCAACATTCATTCCATTAGCAACTTTGATTTAAACTAAAACCTCTGCAAAGAACAATTTCTATTTTTTTTCTGATTGTGGAATGGTTGAAAGTTTTCAAAGCACAAACCTAATTTATTGACTAAGAAGAATGTGATGACAAGGCTTCTGTATGATAAATGTCTCCTTTGGATAACTGCTTGTGGTCAAAATAGTGCTCTACAGTCCAAAGTGGCTGCTTTAATGCCTGGGTTGGCCCAAACTGTTCCTGATTTTGTTTTGGGAAGGAGTGACTAAAGCTGCAACAGCTTTTCTTTGGTGTAGAGGCAGTGGAGCTGTTCTGATTCATGGTCAGCAGCATTTGCATGGAGATAAGGCAATGCAGTGGCTGCCCAATCACCTTTGGAGTTAGATGTGCTGTCAAATGGTTTCCTAAAATATCTGTGTCAACAAGGCAGTGTAGCAATAGCATTCAGAGGGCGACCTGCGCATGAGCCTGCCCTGAGGCAGGAGCTGCAGCATCTCAGACCCTCTGAGCCTCTGCAGGCTTCCCAGTCTTTAGTCAGCAAGAGGGGTGAGAAGAAATGAGCAAGGAAAACACCTTTGCCAAAGGACACCCAGAAAGTCAAGAGGCAGAGAGGCAATAAATTGAAACAGAAAAGGCAGATAACTGAGCAAATGCGATACAAGGATATTTCCCGCTGAGACTTAGGGGATAACAGCAGAAGAGCATTGGCAGGGCAACACTTCCAGCATCACGGCAGATGAGTGAATGAATTGAGGCAGTAGCCTGGCAATAGCACATACTGTCTAATACCAAGCTGCGATACTGAGGATCCTGACAACCTGCCAGTACTGCAGGTGCAGTCTGAGAGTTTGCACTGTAATATTACCTTACATGTAATCGTGACTCACAAAGTCTTCACATAAGAGAAGCATCTCTTGCCACAATTCACAGTGTATTCCTTATGTGCTGCACATGAAAACTTTGCTTAAGTCAGTGTCCTGATCTGAAGAAGCCTCACCTTCAAATTGCTAGTTTCTATAAGGCCCTTGAGTGCTTTAGTACTTAGTGTGAAATTTTAAAAGTCAAAGCCAATGAGGAGAGAGAGGTACTTGCAGTGCAGCCACTTGCAGACAGAGATCATCTAAGGTCTCCAAAAAATAATGGGAAAGGAAGGAGAATAAGCAGAAGTCCAAAATAAAGATTTAAACTCTCATTTCTATTGATTGAAGATGGAAGTAAATGCTAGGTCTGCATTAAAGAGTGGATTCTGGAGTGGGAAATAAAAACATTTAGACCAAAAATTCAAAACACCAGTGAAATGTGAAATCTGTAGTTGGGAGAAGTCAAATAGGATTCTGGTCTTGCCCTGGAAAAGTTTGTTGTCAAAGAAAGACAGAAAGAAAGAAAGACAGGCAGAAGTAAAAAAAAAAAAAAAAAAAAAAAAGGTAAATGTTTGCTTTTGCATTTTTTACTAAAACAGCATCTTTAAGAGATCTTTTAGAGGCAGAGTATGGGGAAGTGTGGGATAGGATTTCACAGCTTTTGGCAGCTGTCTTTTGCCTTCTTTCCCCATGCACACTGACAGCAGATTCATCTCTAAAAGTATTGGCTAATTCCATGGGGAACAAAGATGTCTCAGGAGGAAAACATTTCTGTTGAACTCCCATTTGCACCAGTTTTGCACTGATGTACATTCAGTTAGCTTTACTGGCATCAAACCTCATCTGTACTGATCCTAACAAAAAAAACCCAAAACCAAACAAACAACCCAAACAACAACAGCAACAAAACAACCTTGCAAAATCCTTTCTATCTTCCCTGATGTGATCTAATGCCTGAGGATTTCAGGTTTTCAGTAAACAAGATGCATTCACTTGAGTGAAGATCCGTGCCATCTTCCTAGTGGGCCCTTATATCCCATAAACCCTGACTCACTCTGAGGTACCACACAACTCAACTGGATTTTTCCCTTGCACTGCACCAGAAAAAAGTGCTTTTCTCTGTTTCACACAAATCTCCTTATAGCAGTCATAAATGAATATTCCACCCTCGAGGAAGGGTTAAAAATATTTCCAGATGATCTCCCATGTGGACAGCAGTTGAGAAAAATCTATTACAGGATTCTGAACACAGGATACACAATATCAGTAAACTAACCATCCTGCAAAGAATTCCATGTTATTGCAAAGCCTTTCAACGTGCATGTCAATTAGGAAAACACAAAGACTCAAGAAAAGAAGCAATAGTTGCTGCCGAGATCGAGGTGGGGCTAATGATGACTAATGCACTTGTTATGGAACATTCTTCAATTAATTCCCCTGGGGAGGCAGTAAATCTTGTTATCTACTCTTACAGACACATCCCTAACCTGCACTTACTTTCAGAAGTATGTTAGGCACTTTCTATGCATAGAGGAAGCCCAAATGTGTATGGTTTTCTGTGAGAAAGGCAGTTAAGTTTTTTTGTTGGAGGACAGCAAAAAATCTGAAAGTTGAGAGGAAAACTCAAATATAATTATATTGCACAAATGTGGCTAGAAGTCTGAAATGGGATGAGTTTGGAATAGACCTTATCTCACAGTCACATCATGACAGGGAGAGTTGCTTTTCTCCTTGAAGGAAACCTGAAAAGAGCGGATTTTCAGCTATACCAAGAATAAAGATTAAAAAAATTTTCCATAGAAAATTCTAACAATGCTTTACAGCATGATCACAAAAAACCCCAACCCCAAAACAAACAAAAAGAAACATTTATCATAACTCTTTGAAAGTACTGTTTGCACATAATATTCTCTGAAGAGATCTTGGAAATCATTACAGTTCATTTGATAATATATTGCCTAATAATAGTTTCCTTTTCCCTCGTGCTCCCTTCAGTTGTAGTGATTCATGATGAATTCATACTATGTGATGAAGTCATCCAATGATCTCTGAATAAGGATTAAAAAGGTTAGGACTATTTATCGCTCTGGCTCAAATGCAAGACAGAGCTAATAAGATAATCAATAAATACCTCAATATTTTCTAAGTACTGCTCTCTGCAGCCAAAGGTATATGCAGGTGAAAAATATGGAAAGCATAGGGGAGAAAGTCTGTAAATAGTAAAACATAGTAGATAAAATATTTGCATCATGTCAAAATTACCAGTTATTCCAGCTGCATATAGTAACATTTGAAAGGTAATATATATTGATTTAGGCATTTAGTCTTTATCTTATATAAGACTTTAGTTAAAGCAGACCAGGAAACTCACTGAATGCTGTTACTCATACACAACAGGTCTGAGTAGATCTGGGCAAATCAAATACAAATTTCACATAACTGGTAAAAAAAGTTGTCATTGCTTACATTATGGATAATGTGCAGCTACTTAAAATTGGGTGGATACAAAAGCCATACCCGCATATCACCCAGGAGCCTGAACAGTTAGTCTTATTTTGTTTATTCCTGGCGTATGATTTTTCCTGCAAGGAGGATTTTGATTAGCTGGAAAATATCTACTCTGTACATTTGCCTCTGTGGAAGTCCATCTGTAACATGTTTGGGCTCCTTAGTTCTGTTTTAGAGTCCCATCCCAAATAAATGTGCAGTTGCCTTGATGTTGACAGGTGCTGAACACTAGAAATACTGAAGTATTGACAGGTCTCATATTGCCAGACTTCAGCCATTTGGCTGTAAGGTTTAGGTTCTCCTTGCTCATGTTTAGAGACTCAGGGAAATCTCCACCACTTCTTTTCCCTCCCTCCTTCTTCAGTGAACTGCCAAGGCACAGAGTCAAGGAGAATGAAAGCAGCCTTGGATGCCAGGCATCCACCCATGTTTCATCCTATATGGGCATTTGAGATCCAGCTCTTCACCCAGGTCATCTCCACAGAGCTTTTGCTCCAGATCAATGCTCTGACTGCTCCTAATGTTTGGAAAGAGTGATATCTTAGACTTATCTCTGCCACTCTTTTCTCATGGCCTTTTCTTTACTAATTACAAAGGGCTCTACCACACACTCAATCATAAGCAGACTATCTGTGTATGTGAGAGAAGGAGATCTAACCAGTCCCAGACTAACTATCAAGGATAAGAAGGTTTATAAAATAATGTATACAGACAGGAAAAATATAAAATTTAAATGCCCTCAAAAATAAAAAAGAACCACAGAGACAAATTCAATTTCCACTTTTTCACAGTACAGCATGAAACACAGAGGGACCCCTCTCTCATTTTTCTTCATTAAAATCAGTCGAAACCTGTGCTTAAAGACTCATTAAATGTTTGTTCTTTAAAAACTCTCACTCTGTAAAGAGACTTCAATCTGGTTCTCTTTAGATTCCCATGTTAAAGGGCCTTATGGTGGGTTTCTCATAAGCAACCTCTAACTATTTTGGCTTGCTGAAAGCATAATGTGGAAAAAAGTGCATTTATTTGAAAAACAAATCTTGAAAGTTTAGCCATTAGCCTCAATGCCAATAAAATCTTCTGGTTCAGTCTGGAGTCTCTCAGGGGTAAATGTACAGGTGCTAAGTGCTGAGCAGCTGCAGCAAGTGATGAATTCAGAGAACGGTATGAAGTTTAAAAACCAAGATGACCAAATGAGATACATTTTACAATCAAAGACCAAGCTTATGTTAAAAATTAGAATGCCTTTATAGATGCTTTTGTTTTTCCCCTGAGCCTTCTAAAATCAGTATGGCAGCTAGTGCAGAGCTAATGGTGAAAGCACTGAGTACTTCCGGCAAGTTCTGGCTCAGTGTAAAGCTGAAGCATAAAACACTTGTGGATTATTATTATTATTATTATTTTTATGATTATTGTCATTATTGTTATTAATGTGTGGTAGAATGAAAAGCACAAGATCAATGCTCATGCCCTACTCATCTATGTAAAAGCCTCCTCATTCTACTCTTATAGGCCTAAGAAGATACACGGTGAGTATAAACAAAATTTACACATGTTTCTAAGTGCTTTTGCCTTGCCAGAATTGTATAAAGGAGCTTAAATTTTACACACGTTCTTACGGTATGAATAAGAAACTATTTGCTGCAATTAAGTGTTTCTATGCTGGTGCAGTGTTAGCCACAAAGTGATGTAGAAATAATCCTGCTTCTTGACTTGAATATTTGTGGCTGTAAATATTACATTATCACAATTTAAAGTCCGGCTAACAAATCAGCCCACCCATCCATCTGTGCAGGAGACCTCCATGTGGAGCTCAGTGGGTGCCTGCTTGGGCACTGAGAACTCCCCTCCCCATCTGCGCTGACCTGCACAAAAGGTGCTGCTTCTTCTCAGATCATGACAATGAGTCAAGGCTCCTCAGAGTTATACAGGTTTTTAAATGGGTGCCACGATGCAGGCCCATGGCTTTGTGTGGGAGGGTAGGGAGCTCTGCTACAGCACCAAGTGGGGAAGAGGAGAATCCTGCACTTGGACAAACTGTGAGAGTGGGAGACTCCCAAGTGTGAGAGCTCAAGAACAAGCCATGATGTCTTGTTATTAAAACAAGCTGAGAAAGAGTCTTTCCAAGATGTCTCTTGAGTAGGCAGAACGACTGGCATTTGCCTTTTTGTTGAATAACATCTTCACAGTAGCACAAATGGGAATCCTTATACCTTTTTCCCTATTTAAACACCTGCCTCTGTTACCTACATGTCAAACTCACCCTGAAATTTCCTCCAACTGTGTGTGGCCCCTGGCAATACCATGACCTGGTGCAGTTGACAGAAAAGTTCTTACAGCCTTCCAGAGAAGCAGGAACCAGGCCAATCTTGAAGTAAAAACCATGCATTAAAAACATCAGTCTTCCTTTAAAAATGATCAATCTAAATGTACATATTGGACCAACCACTACCAATATCCTTTGCTTTTATTTTTCTTACAAGAAAAATTAAACAGCTCATTTAATGAATTAGTGATTTTCTCTTCCATCATTAGGTCATTTCTAGAACAAAAAAAAAAAAAATACCCCAAGCCCAACTGTATATTTATCATGTTTAGTGCAAAATAAATCCCATACCGGTTCTTCTGTCCTAGGCTTCCCAACTCTTGTACACGCTTTATAAACACTATTAATCATGTAGAACCTGTCAGCAGTGTTAGCAGAGCACATAATGTATTTGGAACATTTGTAGCATAACAGCTTTGAATGTAAAGGTCACCATCTCCACATTAACTCCATCAAAATAATTGGGTAATTTTCCTTTAAAAACACACAAAACAGTTTCTCCCGGAGATCCCATGTGGCAGCTGACTCTCACATCTGTGAATGAAAGCATGAAGCTGCATGTGTAGTATCACAAAGCTGCATGGAAGATCAAAAGAACATGTTTGCTTATGCTAGCTCACAAACAGAGGAATGTCAAACCCAGGAACTACACAAATGCATCCAAGTCAAGTCCATGCAAGCAAAGCATTTTTTGCAAGAATGATAGAGCCCTTGTCCATCAGCAAGTGGGATCCAGCTGGTCTGTTGAGTGTCTGAGGAGTTACCGTGGCTGAGTAAAGCCTCCTTCCTTCCTTCTCTTCCTTCTGCTGGGAGCGACTGTGGATCTCCTCCGTTGGGCATGGGAGCGGAGGCTGACCTCCTCTGAAGGCATGCCAGCGCTACTAATCAACTAGCGGGGAAGCTGTCAGCATTTCTTCCTCACCTCTCCTGCAGCCCCTTCAGTTCTGCCTGTCCCATGACCCAGGGTTGCACCTCGTCCTTCTGCTTATTTATACAAAACCTTGCGTCCGTCTGGGCTGATAGGCAGCCACAGGTAAGCAGCTGCTTTCATAAGTAAAATAGTAAGGGACGGATGACAAAGAGAAGGTATCGTCTGTCTCCTTCATGCTTGCTAGCACAAAGCCCTCAGCCCCAGGCACTCACACAGAAAAACATCGTTCTGAAAATCAGGGCACCTGTCTGGCCATGCGTCTTCACCTTTTTATCACGCCTTTGGATTCATTTCAACACATTGGAACAAGGCCTGTGTCTCACCCCAGGTATTATGTACAAGTGGAAAGCCCTTGAAACTTAAAGAAACAAATGCAAGCTATTAATATGCTGGTAATTTCCATAGGTTAGGCAGCAGTACTAGTTCCTAGCACAACTGCAACCAAACCTGGGGTGGCTGAAAATATTCTGTATTCTTGGGTCTAAAAGGCATCTCTCAAGGTTTACCTTTGTGCTTTGAATTTCACACCAATCCACCTCTAACATGCAACGGGTCAGATTTGAAGGTAAGAGAGGTTTAAATTTTAATCAAACACCTAGGCACATCATGCTTTCACAGTAGCAGAGGTTCATGGCCTCTTCAGTGTCTTCCAGCCTCTGCTGCACAGCTGGAGGAATCCCAGGGGCATCCGTGGCACACCACTAAATGCATGGAAAAGGTCAGATTGAGGGCAGAAAGGAGTAAAAAATCCCTCTGAGGAGAGTGGTGTGCTGAGGTGGGATGCATCCTTCGTCTGTCCTGGAGCTCTCTGAGCTCCAGCTCTCTAGAGGGGTTCGATGTTGCCCCAGTGACGTGGCACCTGTTCAGCATGCTCTTTTCAGCACTTGCACTTCAGACAGCATTGCAACAATGGTCTGCGACAGCCTATGACTGACAACACCAGACAGATGGGCTCTGACAGATCAGTCAGCAGTTGTGGGCACCCTCAGCATGAAGAAGGAAGTACAGAGAAGTCTGCACATTTGACATCATTTATGAAGGTTTAGCAAGAACATTACACACAAATAAACACACATTACACAGCCATTTTTATGGAATAAGAAGTGGTCTAGGTCAGAATAAGACAACATAAACTTGTGACATTTTAGTGACTGGAATCCATTCCCTCTTTGGAAACCTAGTGGAAAGAAACTTTCCACAGCTTCTTTATTAGTGCTTTTGTAAAAAAGGTTGCTTCAGGACTTCCTGCCTGACCATCCTCTATTGTGACACACTGACATAGCCCAAGGCCCATAGCTTTGTAGGATGGAAACTGGAAGTTCTTTGAACACCCGAGGTATAGCTCTTTTGGTTCAGGATTCTTACATATGAGAAGTATAGGAAGAAATTATTGCATCATATATATTTCCCATTTTGGTTCTAAATTACTTCAGAAAACAAGTATAAAACATAGTGGGGAGGCTGTACATCTAACTCCAAAAGGCAGATATGTTTTCCTTCCCATGAATCAATCGAACATTACTAGCATAATTAAAATATAAAATAAAATTTAGAAGATTCTAAAGCAGACATATCAACCCAGAAGCTAACTATTGCTTCTCCTTTATGTATAATCATGTTTCAAAAAGAGATTTGGAGATGGAAAGCCACAAAAGACAGAATGAGTTATGTCATGAGAAAAGAAACACACATGCACTTTTACCTACCAGCTAAGACCACTGCTGCAAACACCTAGATTCCTCCAAATGAAACAAACTGTGAACCAATAGAGACTTCTCTGTACTGCACACATCTACTTGTCAGAAGATATAACTGCTTTATGAAGTGATCCATATAAACTATGTTATTTTGTGTAGTCAACAGTCAATGTAATACATGGATTTCAGCCAGTACGTCAGTTCTGAACTTTCCTAGATTTGTTACCCTGGAGCTTGGAAGATGATTCTTGCCATTTGGGGTCTGCTTGAGTGGATGGTTTCCATGTGCTGGGTGCTTCAAGCAGTGGTGTGAACCCTGGGTATCTCTTTCACAATCTGATAGCCATCTTCCTCTAGCTTTAAAATAACTCCTTTCATGATAACTTTTGAGGGAACATGCCAGTGTGTGATGCTTACTCCTTGGAGCCAAGTTAGCATATGTGTTACCATGGGTTAGAGCCATGGAGAAATATATCTTCCACTATTTGTGTTCTGAACTGAGAGGTTTATGGCACAGGGAACATAAATCTGTTTGAATGAGCTGATGTTAGAGAGGAGAGTCAAAACACCCAGCTGTCAGGATGACCAGCGCTACTGATAGAATCTTCATGAAAGTATAAGTAATAAAATCACTTCTGTCCAAATGGTGGACTGGAAAATTCATCAAGTCTTTTGTACCCAAGGAAATAACCAGAAATAGATTTTTTCAACAACACTGAATTGTCTTCCAAAGGCAAGCTGATGTTTCTGAATTTCCTAGTGTCTTCATTCCAAGATAAGGTCACCGTGTCCTCCTTGGCATTGCAAATCTTTCCCTTCCTAGTAATGGGTTAGGCCAAGTTGCTCTCGCGGTGGCCTTACATGGTGTGGTGGGAGAAAAACTGCTTTAGTTTACAGCCATTTGATTCATTGCTGTCACTTTTAATGAGTGCCAATAGTTTAGATTTTGCAAAGGAAAACTGGCCTTTGGCCACCAGCTTGTTTTCAAATAGCCTTGGCTTTCTCTGACCACTAGCCAAATCCAAATCCCAGACAGAGGGAGGGATGAGGCTCTGAATTTTACTGCTCATCTCTTGTACTGCACAGGGAGCGGTTTTAAGCCATAAAACTATACCTACAAAAGGAATCAGATGTGGAAACAAGCACATGGTCCAACACATTGAGAAGAAGGTAGTGAGAGTGGCCTGTTCAGGAGATTTTTTTTCAAAAGGGCAGCCAGCAGCCATTGCTCATGCTATCAAAGTCACAGCAAAGAGCTGCCATTCACCCTCCCTGTCAAGCTTTACTGAGCCAAAATGCAAAGCCAAGACACTAAGCACAAAAGGAAATAGGAGCCATTCCCTCTCAATATCCAACCTCAGGGACAGGGTTTTAACCTCAGCTTCAGGCTATGCCATTAACTCAGCACTTTATCCCAAAACCATGTGGCCCCATCACCTTTCCTAGCTTTCCTGTCTACACAGAAGGGATATGTTTCCATCCCTGTGTGAGCTGCTTGGACATGAAGGGCTCAAAAGCCTTACCGAGCACCCATGGCTGCTGTTGTGCTCCTCTAGCACAAAGCACAAAGGTGGATGCTGAAGCTGGGACTGCAGGACAGACCAGTGCTGCTGATAAATACAATAAAAGCCACCCCAGCAATCAGTAAACAGTGGTATAATTAGCAAATGTTTTTCTATTTACTTCCTTTAATATGCAATAGGGGGAAATGAAATAAAATGTCAAGGACTTCATCAAACAGATGGTTCTGCACTTATTATTTTTCTCCACCGTATTGTTTGCGTCAACTAAAGAAGAAACTCCTTTACGAAGTGTGACTCACGGATTCCTGGGAAGCTGCATTCTCAGCAGGGGAGGACAGCAGGGGAGGACAGGAAAGGGGAGGGAAGAGGACTCAGCTCATGGGCTTTTATTAGGAGTATTATTATGTCTCATTAATTAATCTGACCACCGCTTTAGTGACGTCTCGGTCTCATTTCACAGGAAAAAATTACTCTGGATTGCCAAGTTAAATAGACAATTACAGGAAGACCAAATTATGCCTACATTGCATTCCCTCAGGGCACCAGGCCAAGTTCATGTCAAATCCATAATAACTAGACTACCCTCACTAAAAACAGCTCCTGTGGACATACGTCATGAACCATTTGTAATCTACACAGAGGATGTATCGATCTTCCTTGGGCTTCCTTTCTCATAAACTCATAATAGCAAAGACAGGATTTTTTAGTATCTGACTCTCTGAAGCACATATGCAGAACATAAGCTGTGTTGACTCCAATAAAGCCCAATTAAAGCATAACCATTAGCTGTTTAATTTCCTTTTCCTATCCCAAGGGGCAGCTGCCTAGAGAGCAGGAGAAGAAGCTTAGTACATTTCAGAGGAGGAATGAAAGAAAAACCCCACACTCATATTTTCCCTGAAGACAGACACACAGGTAAAATCCAGGAAAGATCTCTCTTTACCTGCTGAAAAAAAACAACCAACCACACAGCAACCAACTTTCCAGATCTGCTTGGACTGCCGAAAAGATGGGAGATCCCTAGGAAAAGAAGGGATGTGAAAGAATGTGACCAAGAGAATGATTAAAATCTAGTTGATATCAGAACAGCTTACATCTTCAAATCTCTTTATCCTAATTCCTTCTCCCACCTGCAACCCACAGCTCTTGCTCTATTCTTTCTCTCTTCCCCTCACGTGCAGGTCTGCCCTTTTCTCCTCACCCCTGTGCGGCAACTCCCAGCTGGATGGGCCACATTGTCCACAGTTCCACTATGTTCCCTAACCAGTCCCCTCAGGTCTGGTGCTTTGGAGCCTGCTTTCAAGCATAGGTTTCCTTACCCAGGGCAATGAGTGCCAGTGGCTCAAAAGAAACTGGTGTTGATTGAACCAGATCACCGGAAGCCTGGCATGACTGTAACAGCACAAACCATCCTCTGCTTCCTCCACTCCTGATTCTTCTTGACACTTCTTTCAGACCAATTGTAATTTGCTGGTTTATTATTCCCCAGTTTAGTCTTCATGTATGAAGAAACTTTTTGGATGACTGCACCCACCTCCTTTGCCCTGATCGCACACCTGGCCTGTGGCACCTGCCCAGTGCCAGAGATCTGGGTCACTTTCCATCCTATCGCACATTTTTTCTCTTCAGATTACACGCAGCATCTTGTTCGGTTTCCTTCAAAGGTGGAGGTGACCTGAGCTCCATGTGGCTTGGTCACCACCCAGGTGGTCACTGCAGGTCACTGCTACCACTACTGTCAGACATGGGTAAAGCCACTTGCAACACAAACCCCAGCAGTTTCCAACTCACACACAGAAATAATGCTCTCTTCCTCCCTCAGCTTCAGCTACGTTCGCTAAGCACACCATGGCCTATTCCCTTCTGCTCCACACACCAATATACACGCACACATTTCTTTCTCCATACTCCTGTTACCTCCTTCCTCTGCTTAAGAGGGTTGGGTTTGTTTTGTAAAGCAGTGACAACTTAACCACATGGACAGTGTTCAGATCAAGCCCCCAAGATGCAGCCAGCTGTGAGCATGGATGTGTCTGTCAGCCTGGTGTAAATTTTAGCATGGCGGTGTGCATCCGTTCTGCTGTTCTTGGCAAGCAGCGACAACGTCCTCAATGCACAGTTCACACTGGTCAGGACTGGCACAGCAGAAAAGCACAACTAACCTCATGGAAATGCCTTCCAATGTAGTGTGGGATCCTGGAAGGGGCTTTGTTTTCTCTTTCTTGCCTTAATGCTGTACAAATAAGCAATGAGTGTTATTAAATCTCTGTTCTTTTCCCAGACTATAGCACTCTCTCTCTTTTTCTCTCCACTGCTCCAGTTTAGGATTTTTTATGATCCAAGCCAACCTATTCAAGTGACAAAGCAGATTGCTTTGCAATGTGGCCTCCAGCCAAAACTATGACCTTTTTAACAGCAAGGTGAAATAGCAGCATTTAGATTATCATGGTGCTTTTGTTTAGGAGCAAGGAAATTTTTTTGTCCTTCTTGAACAATCAAGTAGCTTTTTACCTTATGAGCAGTTGCTTGGCATGGAGAAGAGAAGCAATTTCGCAAGATTGTCCAAAGCTGGTGACAAGATATTCCGTGTTTTACTCTTTACATTCATGAAATGTTTTGTCAATTCCTTTCAGCTCCTATTAATCTTTTCTTTTAAAAACTACTACTGGATCTTCAAATAGCACTGGAGCACTGCACAAATGCCTACAGCACCATACACTATATTTTGAGATACATGAAGCATTCTCTCTCATAAATTTTAAATTTGAAAATTCATTAAGAAGGGAAAATCACAATGAAGAAAGAAAACTTCAAACATTCCTTGTGATGGAGGCTGATCTACAAAGGATTGCGTACTGATAAAGGCTTTCCTGTTCTGAAATAGCAATAGGATGAGGTGGAAGCATCAACTTCTTGTTTGGTTCTCAGCTCCAGCTCTAAGTGAAGGGAGCATGAGCCATGTTCCACTCTCCTTTATTGTGTTGGTTTTTGCCAGTTTAATCCTGATGATTTTTGAACGGAGTCCACCCATTCTGCTGTCACCTCCCTGCAAAATAACTGAGGGATCATCAGCGCAAAGGAGATATGCCAACAGTGCAAGAGGAATTCTGAGCTAAGAAGGGAAACTGCACATAGCAGAGCCCTGCCTCAGTTGCTAGTGCAAATAATTTATAATCATGTTTTGAAAAACCTTGTTTTACTTGCTATAAGCATCCAGAGGAAAACAGAGGGTCACATCATAAAAATGTTCATAAAGGCTAACTTTCAAGCTGCAAAGTCATAATCTTCCTTTTTATAGCACAAATAAATCTATATTCTGTATTTCAGCAGCAGCTTAGGCTACCCACAGAAGGACGTGTTTACCTATCTTGCAATAGCTTTAGAAGGAATGAAAAACCTACGGCAGTTATAACAGCAAGAGTTTCTTAAAGCTTAGGGCCTTCTTCTCTTGGCTTCTCCTCTGGAGAGATTTGGAAGTGAGGAAGAAAGGTTTGTGAGTTGGGGAAGGTGCATGTCACCCTCTCCTTAAGGCATCTGCGGTATTTGTTAATGAAGGTAGAAAGAAGTGCAACAAGCCCTAACCCTCTCTATAGGAAGGTAAAGCCCACCCTGCACAACCTCATGCGTAGTAGCAGAACTCTTTTTCTGCATATGTGGACATCTGTCTCATCTTCCACTCTGTTCACCCTCAGCTCCTTCATTATTTACTACCTGTCCAGTGGAGAAATTATTTATAAGGAAGGTGGCTACCAAGCTTCGCAAGTCAACAGCATAATCTTCTGGTACACACTTTCTACAGAGAGCTGTCTCTCTCTTTATGGTCCCCCTGCCAATCAGTGGTGCTATGGAGAAGGTGTTTACAGGCAGAGGTGCTGCAGCACTTCACCTCCTCTGGCAGCGTTACGCAGTTGTAAAAGTCATCATGTAATGTCTCACTTCTCCAAAGCAGGAGATGTCACGTAGCATGATGAAGATGCTGTTTGGTGCTTAGTCCTCCAGCAGGCCAGGAAGAACATCTGTCACCAATATTTCTGGTTTAGCTCCATCTGCACCTGGTTGTTCTTTCTGCAAGTTCCTGTGTTATTTTTCTTCCATGTACTCCAACACCCTACAGTGGGTTTGTTGTCTTGCATGGGTTGCCATGGTCAAAGCATTTGTCCATTGGATACAAGAAAAAGTGAAGAAATTAGCACGAAGTAATAACACTTTTTCCAGAAGAGGAAACATATGTTTCTTTTGTGGCTCACAAGATATTATATGTATTCTATGTCTTGATGTTTTCTTTTTTACAAGGTTGTAGCAGGAAAGACTCAACTTTTGGCCCATTAGAAAGAGCCATGGTATCATGCTTCAGGGTAGTAGGACAGAATTTGTTTCAAATGCTGTCAAATAAGTCTTAGTGCTGAGGACAGGAGGGAACATCCTGCAAATAAGCTGAAAACAGGGAATCTGTATGAAGACATCAGTGTCAGTCTGAGACATCAGATTGGGCTCGCAATGCCTACTGTATAGAGGTCTTGACTTTTATTTCCATCTCTTTCTCTTTTCAGTTAAAATAAGATTTGAAAGAATATCACTTTCCTTGGAAAGGAGGAATTGCTACGATGTTAGAGGAAGAAAAAAGTAGTGTGTTTTGTTTACTCAGTCCCTACTTGTTTAGCCCACAAGAGAAATTGCATATAGTCCAGTTAATGCTTTATCATTCATGCCCCTTATCATGCACTGAGGGCACGTATTGTGCATGAGTCATAATTAGCTTGTTTGTATAATACTAAAAGGAAAACAAACAGCCCCATATCTCCCTGTCACACTAACAATAAGCTGACACATACTTAATCAAAATAGAGGATGCTGAATTAATTCAGAGGTTGACTTTCAGGAGGGACAATTAGAAAGTTCTCCCACAGAGGTTAGTCACTCAGGCAGAGTTTGGCCAAACACAAGATGAAATTTGTCACATTCATTCCAGAATTAATCATTTCTCATAAATTATTACGGTTTGCTTTAACATATTTCCAGAGTTTGCCACAAAGTAGATGATGAATGACAGACTGATGCATCTAAATATTAAGAGGCTCAGACACATGAAAAAAAAATGTGTGGGGAAACTTCCTTGCTAACTTCTGACATAAAGCCAAGAGCACGTTCCCGTGCCCTGGCAAAGTCTGCGCCAGTGGAAAAGTTTAGGGGAAAAAAAGACACCCAGTTAACCAGTTGCTGAGAAACAAAATGACGAATAGTACCATTTGTCAAAGAATCTCATTTCCACAGCTGGCCCTTTGTTAAAGCATTACAGGCAGAGGTTGCTGGAGCAGGAAAATGAAGCAATTGCTAGCCCTTTGGCTGCTCTGCAAGTGCTCAGGGTGGGACTGGCTGTTCTGCACAGCTTTAGGTATTCCAGAAATCCTATACGATCCACTGACGCAATACAGGACTTTTGAGTGGACTCTACTGACAGCACTGTCAGGTATGGAAACAGGATGAACAGGTTGGTGCTGGTCTCTTCTCTCAGGTAATTATTGACAGAACCAAAGAAAATGGCCTCAAGCTGAAACAAGGTAGGTTTAGACTAGACACTAGGAAAAAAATTCTTAACGGAAAGAGTGGTGAGATATTGGAATGGGCTGCCCAGGGACGTGGTTGAGTCATCATCCCTGGATGTTTTTAAGCATCGCTTAGATGTGGTGTTTGGGGATATGGTCTATGAGTGAACTTGTAGAGTAGGGTTAATGGTTGGGCACGATGATCCCAAGGGTCTTTTTCAACCTAAATGATTCTGTGTGATTCTGAGATCCAGACACCTTATCAAAGAATGACTCAAAAAATCCTGATGGCAGAAAGGCAGAAAGAAAAGAAACGTGGTATGTTGAATATCTACCTTAGTTCATTATGACTACTTTTTTGCACTTGAGCAACTACCTGCCTTTCTCCTCTAGATGTAACACTTGAGTATCCACAGGATCAAGAAAAAAAAGAAGAAAGTAAGGCACAAAGACACATCCAGAGGCTATGCAGGCAATCTATACATAGACATCTAAGTTCAGCATTAAAAAGAGCAAACATCTCCTCACTTTACATTCACTATCATGTCCTCTTTCTTGGCTTATACCTGTTATTTGTTTGCCCAGCAAACAGTACTTTTTTTTTTTACACACCATCAGATCAGTCTAAGTTCCTCAAGAACTTACTTTGGAAAAAGAATGAATACTTAGAAGTCTGATGGAAGTACCTTTGATTTATTACATTAATAATATACAAGTTTTCTCTTACAGGTAATAGGAAGAAAAAAAAAAAAAAGGTGAAGTGAGTTTTTATAGCTTGGCTAGAGTCACGTCTCCTGATTTAGGTGAGTAATAAAACTTACAAAATGCATTTGGAACAAGTCACACTGCACGTGCACGATAGTCTCATTCAAAGCTTAATATTTGCCCTCCTCAATTTTGCTTCCTTTCAGACAGTCTGACTCTTTCCTGCCAATTTGCTCGTTAGAGTTCTTGTGTTTACAGCATCACAATTGAAAACCTGCAAGGACTGAGTTGGAAATTATCATCTCATGCATACAACATCCTTAAGCACAGACTAGTCAAGCCTTTTAGAAAAATAAAAGCTCAATGTCAGATGATTAGTCATACTAGCTTCATACCTCTGAGCAATTAATTACTCATTTTATATCTGTAGAAGTACAAAAAAGGAGAATGCAAGTCATGGCTTAAATCGGTCTCTTGAAGTAGGAAAAGACACAAATTACTCAGTGGAAGAATCATGAAATATCATGAGTATTGGATGCTGCTGCTTTTATTTGAGAAGCTAACACATTTCTGGGAGGATGAAACATGATGAGTAAGCACTCTTTTCCAGCTCTGCTTGAAAAGCTATGACAACTACAAAATCACAGAATCACAGAATGTTAGGGATTGGAAGGGACCTCTGAAGATCATTGAGTCCAACCCCCAGAGTGTTAATTCATGTTACCTGACTTCTTCAGTCTACTGGGGAGGCTTCCAGGGGAAGCCAGAAGGAGGCTTGTAACAGCTCTCAGGCTGACTGTCAGGCCAGCATCAAAAGAATTAATTTGCCACCAAAAGGACATGCTGATTTTTGATCGGTAGTTTGGAAGATGGCAATTTATGCCCAGAAGAGGACATTTAAAAATTTTCCACACACAATGCTCATCTTGTTTTGTGGCCATTTACTGACAAAACCAGATCATGTGTCTGACTACCATTTAGGAAAAGATTAGGTGACATCTTCTGGGTTATGGCCCTTGACTGTAGAAGTTCAGGTGTGTCTGAAAGTAACCTTTTATTTACTCAAATGCTAACATGAAACAGAGTATTTAAAAGGAAACAACAAATTTTACAGTAACTAAAATGAAAACCTTAACATAAATCTGTTTATGAAACACTGTTAATGAAAACAGAGTGCAAGTGAATTCAAGGAAGTTTTAGTACGTAACAAATCCCCCATCTGCACCACAAGTATTGTGACAGATGGAGTCTCACAGTTGTTTATCACATGAGGATTACAGCTCAACTTTTCACATTCAGTAGAGAAACAAGAGCAGTAGCCACTGCACCCCAGCAGCCCCAGCTTTTCTTTTGCATTCTGTGCCCTTGCTGCCTGGCTTCTAGGGTGCTTGCAATGCCACTTGGGCTTGACCATGAGCTTACAGCACCAGGATATTCTCCTTGCTAGTGTGATCGTTCCTCAACTGAAGCCTTGCTTGCATATGTGCATAAGGCTACAGACACCACTTCCTCTGTGCACTTGCACTTCCAGCTGTGCCTCTTGTCAACATGCATCCAGAGCAGGACCAAATCCAGGAATGGTGCTGTGAAATGCCCCAACACATGCCTGAAGAGGATGCCTGAACCATGTGCCATCATCAGCAACAAGGAGCACTTGGCCCAAGCATCCCCGGTTAAACCTGTTTTGTGTCCTCATGCAGCCCAGCCTGCTTTGGCATCCTATCCAACAGCCCTGGTCCGAAGGGTGTCTCTTAAGTATCTTTGCTACCAAGTCAGTGCAAAGCCCCAGCGCCAGTGCTTTTACAGTGGTGGATTCTATCAATTACACAGCAGCTAGGGAAGGTCATCCTCTCAGTGCAAATATTTATACAAGAAGCCTATGGCAATTGTCTCCATTCTTGACACTTCTCTGTATGCACATCCTTAAATAAAACTCCTCAATAACTCCCCAATATGAGCTGTACCAAACACATGGTTGGACTCACAGCTAATGCCACTTGTAATTCTTCTCCTCTGAAGCAAATCCTCAACATCCATTAAAACCACTTAAACCATCCATTAAGACCAACCTTCAAAGCCTGCCCTTAAACACCCTGTCCCCCTAGCTAATCATTCCTCCCATGGTCCTCTTTCTTCCTGACCAGCAGAAATCACTGGTAAGACACGTTTGAAATCCTGGCATGTAATTCCAACAGTTTCCTACTGATCCATTACTCTCGTGCACACGCCAGCATCACCATCTGGGGTGCACTTCAGGCAAATGCTCTTTCCTTTCTTCCACAGTCTTCTCTGATTAGAATAATTTCAGAGAGTACTTGAGAAGAAAGAAGGTGGGGGAAGAAGATTGCAGCAGGGTCATGTAAGAGGATATAAAGTGGGATAAACAAGCTACAAAGCTACTCAGAGCATTGTCTCTCATGACTGCACGATAGCCTGCAGTGAAATTCAAAATATACTTATCTTCAGTAGCTGTAGGTATTTATTACTTCCAGTGTTTCCAATTTGCAGTCTCCACAAAAAAAAAACCAAACCAATAAAAAACTGTGAAGAGGGAGAGAGAAAACTGAAGATGATGACATAAGAAAAAAAGCCAAGCGGTCAGATTCAAAAAGTCATACAGAGACTGGCAAAACAGAGGTGTTCCCTGGGTGAGGTCCTAACTAACCAGACTGTGACCACACATACATGGAACGGGGATTACCTGATGGCATGTCCTGCACAGAAGACACATCGGTAACTGTAAGAAAGCCTACAGGCTCTGAGAAATAAAGGCCCAGCAGCAAGGTCATAGCAAACGCTTTGGAACAAACCAGAGGACAGGTATTGCCAGAACCAATGCAATGCCAGACTGCTGACTCCTGAACTAGGAAAACAGTCCCCTTAGCCTCTCACATAGATCAGATTGGTTTCTGCTTTTGGCCACCAGACAGCGAGATTTTACGCCCATGAAAAAGAGGAAGGAAGAGGGTTGTTTTGTTGTTTATAGCTATACAGCACAAAACCAAGCTTAGCTGAGGGGGTATGAAAGTTAGAACCACATCTACATGACAAGAATTCGTTTATGACTTGTCCACACCTCCTTCCACTGAACAGCTACTCTTGCTCAAAGTGTCCCACACATTTGGAGTCTGCTGCTTTTATATGGACCACTCAAGAAAAGATATAGAGTAAAACATGAGAAAAAATAAAAGAAAAAAATTGACCAGATCCAGATATTTATTTTTAAAAGGTGATTGATTTTGTTTGTTTGTTTTGTTTTTTAAGTAAAAAGCCAAGTGATTGAAAACTTAGCTTATTTTTATTTGCATAAGCACACCAGTTTCAACTACAATTTTGGCAGCAAAAGCTTCTTAGTTCCAGGAAGGAAATGGTATGTCAAAGAAAGAGAACTGGGGTTTGGGGCACTAATCAGAGACAGGATGGTCTCCCTCTAAACTCTACCTCAATGAGAGACTTACTGGTGGAGAACCAAAGTGGCATTTTGAGGCATTCCCATTAATGAGGGGAGAGAGGCAGGGAAGGGACAGGTCTGAGACTACACATGTGAGCTGTACTCATTGTACTGTTGACAGTCTTAGAAAGATGAAGTGGAGAAGACATGATATCTGAAAGAGTTTCTCTCTTTTCTCTCTTGATCTCTCTCATCTTTATTTTTATTCTCAACAAACTGTGTTTAAAACTTACAGCTTTCTTCCCTGGGCAGAAAGAAACATGTCTTGAAATCTCAAAAATTTGCAGGACAGGAAAACTGCTCTCTGCCCAGCTCATAGAAGAAAACATATCACTTACAAGATCAACACATGCACCCTTAGGAAACACAACTCTACCTAGAGCTTATTAGTGCAACTACAAATAAATTGTTTTGCTCCCTGCAGAATTTATGCACCTTGCTTGGCTTGCTGACTTTGTCAGTTTCTTCTATATTCTAAGCAATAGGAATTGTGTGATGCACTTCTTTACTTGCATGGCTAGTTTAATACAACTGAAATATTTTCATGTGTTCATTCTTTGTCATAGACACATGTCAGACAGCGAAGAAATAGTCAGAGTACTATATTTGCAATTTTTCCTCCCATATCCCCTGTCCTGGTTCAGCAATTGGCATTTTCCAGTCTCAATCTTTTTTTCCTAATCTTCATAGAAAGTTTCTATAATATTGTTTTAATTCCTCTTACCTAAAAAAAGTCAAAAAGAAAACCCACAATAAAACCCTTCACCTTTTCCTTCCCAGGAGAAATAGTCTAAAACAGGAATATGTTTTCTTTATATAGTGTTGTGGAGTAAAGATAGTTTGGAATCAGAAATTTGGTTGGTAGAAATTGATTCCTGCAGCTATGTTAGCTGCAATGGAAAAAGTAGTTTCTACATGCAGCACTGATAAGACTAAGAGCCAGAGGGTAGAGCTATCCTCAGTATGAATTAAATCATATGAAATGTCTCTGCTACATGACACAATCCATACCAAAACCACAGATTAATAATGGCACCCAGGAACTGACCCAACCTCACTGACATTAAATCAAAGCCAGTAATGCTGTGAGGTTGCTGTCAGCATGGTGGGAAGACACGTGTCCATGTCCTCATGGAGCCTGCCAGCAGACCTCCCCACAGGCATCCTACTACCTGGGGCCTGCTCAAAGCACTTGCAGTACCCTGGGCACAACGTCACAGCAACCTCACTCTACGGAGCCAGGTAAGGCTGGCCAGAGAGACAAAGATACTTCTCTGCAGCCTGTGCCCAGAGATGGGATGTCCACACCCTTTACCTGAGCAAACCAGCCATTCTGGTCCCCGAAGAACAATCTCCCTTCTCATTCATGCAAAAATGCAGGCCATTCCTGCCCCATGGGGTGAAGGAGCCCTGCAGATACAAAATGGGTGCTGACTGCTCCCATCTCCACAAGTCACAAGAGACAAGAGGTAGAAGTCTTCCCTTGTGGCCTCGGCCACAAGCAAATCTGACTTGCCATGGCTGCGCAATGGTTGGGGCATGCTAGCTCCTGAAGCCTGATCTCACCCTCCTCTTCATAGTCTGCTGTGGGAAGAAGGTGGCCACCCACCCCATGGGTACATGATGAGCTTGGCTCAGCTCTCTGAGGGTATATCTTTATGTTCTTGTTGCACTTAGGGTCATCGTACTTTGAAGTAGGGCCTTTTCCTCTCCTTTTCAGCTGATGATGGTTGTCACTTGGGTCTCATGGAAGACTGACTTGAGCTTCTGAGAATGCCAGGGCATGTAAGGTCAGCTGGCAGTTCAGAAGATGTGGAATGAAAGAGCTTATAGCAGAGGACTCTTGTGCTTGCAGATGATTTCCCTTCCATCCCCACTCATACCATTGACTAGCACATTAGGGAATAGTGGATTGCTACTTCCTTGGCCCACGGCAAAAATAGGTGTTAAGAGAGGAAGTGGGATCAGGATAGAAAATCTGCTTTATGGCTCCCAGACACCCACACATAGTAGGACTTGTTCAGCACCAGTTCATGAACTGGTAATTCACAGAAAGACAAGTGGCTACAACAAATGCAAAGACACCCAGTGTCCCTCTGTTTGCAACAGTTCCTGTGCAATGTACGCATAACCCCTGTACCAAATGCAAAACACCAATACAAAAATATTCAAGCCCATGAGCCAAATAAATGACATACAATTTGAGCTCTTTTATGGCCCACAGAGCCAACCTCCAGCTCTGTAGGTCTGCAACTGTATATAACCTCCTTTGCTTGGCAAAGATCTTCTGGTGTGACACCTGTGCAAAGAACCACCTCTATCTCCAGTGCTTTTCTGGCAACTGATCATGCTTAATCTGCTTCATTAGTACTGGTCAGGGGAAATGACATTTCTAATTAAAATTTTCAGCAGAGCTATTCTTACCAGAAGTTTTTGGCTCACAAAAGTCTTATTGTGGAGCTGCAAAGAGAGAGGGAAAAAACAACAACCCAACACTACAGGAACAGATCTCTTGCTTATTTTTGGCAGAAAAGAAAAGAAAAAAGAAAAGGGGAGAGAAGAGGAGTAGGAGAGGAGGAGGAGAGGAGAGGCAACCATGGGAATCTGTTCCCAGGCACAGACTCTAAGTTCAAGACTGCTTTCCATGCTGACGTCACAAATGATGTTTATGTAAAATAACTGCTTTTGGGGTTAAATATGGCCAGTCAAGTGGGTAACCAATACACAGCTGAAAACATAAGAGATTTACTGAAAGTTCTATGGCATCTTTGTTGAAAGCTGAAAATGGAAATGCTTGTCCTGAACAAACAAACAAACAAGAAGTCCCACAACAATGAAAACCAAACCTTGGACTAGTAAGCAGTAAGGAACATAGCTTGAAAAAGAGACTAAATAAATAAGGACACCTGTCTCCAAAGTACAGCAAAACAAAGACATTCTGAAATGGCATTGCATGTCCTACCTACAATGAAAAGGGGGTGGTGTGGAGAGAAGGACAGATTTGATAAGTGTAAAAACAAAGGGGAAGAAAAAGACATTGCTTACTTGTTTCTGCAAGGACCCTAGGTGGACACAGCAGAAGAGGGGATGGGCCTTGGCTAATAGTGTCATTAGCTAAAAAACCATTCCTCAACAAGAAGGTGATGATGACTAAGAGCCAAAGTGATTGATGGGGGCAACAGTGAGATGTGTCATATATCCAAGTCAAATCATACCATCTTCTCAACAGCCCAAGTGAGACGATATGGTCTGCAGGCCAAAATTAGAGCCTGGCATATTTTTCATTGCAGCCTTCTGTTTCTCTGTAAAGACCTGAGGGTATTGAAATCTAGGCTGACATGACACGCTGCAGGGTCTACCTTTCAAAGAGGAGAAAAGAGATGGATTAATCCAAACAGATTCTCTTGCATCCTAACACAGCTCCTGTAAATTCCCAGTGTTTTTTGGTTGTTTGTTGGTTTTTTTTTGTCCTTTTTGATGTTTTGAATACAAGGGATAGGGCACGGAGATAATTATTATCTGCATGGGAAGTCTCATGGTCCCAGACTGCAGCTCAGGTTTGCTTGGTTGCACCCATGAGAGCACTCTTGAGGACTGCTCCCTCCAGCTTGGGAAAGCAACGGGATGTGGCAGAAAAACAAGGTGATGCCAAGGGGACTGGGGAGCTGCTAGGGTGCTGCAACCAGGTGTCACCACTCAGCTCAGTGTGTGGTCCTGAGGGGTGCTCTGAGGTCACAAGTTCTCTGTGTTACATAGAAAAATTCTAAATTATTAAAAGAGCTACCCGCTGACAATTCTTGCATGCTATTTAAAACTCTTATCAAGGAAAGAAAACAGGAGATTCAATACAGAAATACATCCCTCCACCTGGAAATTCAGCTATAAAAAGGAAGTAACTTAAAATAGGAGTTTGGATTCAAAGACATACAACATCCAGATTCCCAGGCTCTGTGCGGATCCAGAGCTCAGACTGTAATAATCACTCTTGTTTCAATAGCACCCGCAGCCTTGAACCAAGAGGGGCTGGTTCATAATGGCTTGTTGGTGGTTGCTCAATATTTAATGGCAGAGCAGGAGCAGTACCTACATTTTGGGATCCCCAGCCCCTTCTTGTGCACTTAATACAAAGGCCAGAGAGCCCACAGCCAGTCAGACATCCGTTTTGTGCTGTTTAGTGACTACTCACAGCACTGAGGCAGTTTCTGCCACAGACCTCCAGCTGTGTTCCATACAACCCTTTGCTACTTGCACAAAAAAAGAGAACAGACAACCAGAATTTAGCAGGTTCTTTTGCAGGTGCTCTGTTATGTTATGATGGAGCCAGGATATTAATTATGGCCCAATGCATTTGTTTCCATTTGCAGTCAAAACTGACTGTGTAGCTGTAGTGACATGAAAGGTCCCTGCTTCAGGCAGTTACTTCTCCTATTAACACTTTGCAGGATTTGATGAACAAGTGCTTCTCTCTGTTAGGAGAGTGGAGTCTATCTCCGCAAACAAACAAGGATCTAGAATGAGGCAGGAGAATGGAAATGGAAGAAAAGAGATAAACGCACTGTTGGGCTTGGTTCTTGTAAGCCATTGTATTGCATGCTTGTGGTTAGGGGGGAGCAAATTCATCAGAAAAAATGTTTCTGAGAGAATTTTCTACATAAAAATAACTCGCTAATGAAGGATAACTCTGGGAACCAGCTGGAAACGTCTGCATTTAAACCTCAACACAAAGGGAACAAATTAAAACACAGAAGAGATACCATGGCAATATGGGTACTTGCACGTTGCATGACTACGCGTTCAGGTCAGTTATCCCACTTCAGTGTTTACTGAGATCATGCTTATAGATCCTGAGACATCAGAAGTCCACAAGCTTGTTGTACCACATAGGTTATTAATTTTGTTAAGATTTAAAAAAAGATAATGTATTTAGTACCTGATAAAAAAGTTGTGTGGTTTGAAGAAATGGAGATGAATGAAATTCTACCAGAAAAAATTGGGTACTGAATCAAGGGAACAAACAAGAATATGGACTTAATGTTTTTTAAAAAGCGGTTAAAAAAATGTGAGTTCAGTAGGTAATCCTTCAATTTTCCATCTCTGTGTTATTTTAACTAGAAGCTGTCTTCCTTACTGTGGTCTCTCTACACAGAGGTGCAGCAAACCAACCTCAAAAGAACATAATACTCCTCTGTATCATCTTCTTTCCTCCCCTGGCTGAGTCTCATACTGGAAAAAAATACAGTAAGATCTGTTTGAGGTGGCCTGGTCATGTAGACAAACTAGTCTTTAACCAGAAATCACACAAGAATTATAATCAAAACCACATGGGACTATTTCAGGAAAGCATGTGGGCTGCTTGGGTGAAGGATCTACTGTATATGGAGAAATTAGTGTATCTCTTCTGTATTCCTCCAAAATGATACATGTGCCACAAATAATATTCCAGAGTTTTGGACTGAAGTTTGATGGCCTGGAAGATTTATCTACCTTCAGCCCTTGTCTACATAACAAAAAAATTGACCACCCCTCATTTCAACAGTACTGAGAACATTCCCTGTTTTCTTTTACCCAGTTCTTGGATGTAGTTTCTCCTGAAAAAAACACAGCAAGAAATAGCAAGGAGAGATCTCACATAGCCTCTAGGCTACAAATGGGTCGTTATTCACGCAGTGCTTTTTCCCCTAAAACCCACACATTGTCAAGGTTATTTATAGGACTTCTCCCAGCAGTAGCAGTTAGCAATATAAACAGTCAGTAAATTTCAGGGGTGCACTGGATGCAAAGATAATTCTGGTTTTGCACTTTCACTGGGTATTTTGGGAGGTTTCATCTATGAACTTGGAGACTTGTGGGACCTTGAGAGCCAAAATAATAAAATTCATGCTGTTAAACATTATTCAATGAGTTGAGAGGTTGCAGCATCATGTCTGAAATGGTGGGTGGCTTTGTAGCAAACACCCTTTGCTGCTGAACAGGGGGCAGGCTCCAAATTGAAACTGGCCTTGTGCCTTTGTAAAGTTATGGCTTTGTTAAGAGAGATTTTCAAACATGTTGCTGAAAGGTAACTGCTTAAGTGACCCCGTGGTGCTTTTGAAAACCTCTTCTGCTTTATGAAGCAATTCGCAGGTCCAGCCCCTTGGAAGGGCTCAGGCAGCACATGATAGGCAGAACAACATCCTGGTTAAATATTTAAGACTCAAAGCAGAACCAGGAGCTCCTGTTGCCTGCAGCCACACATGCTTATGGGCTGATGTCTCTAGCAGGCAAAGACAGCATTGCACCACAGCAGCTACCAGAAGACTGAAGTGGGGCCACTTCCAGCAGACTGTGTCTTGCAATAAAGTCTAGAACAGTCTTCTAGATCCCTTTTCTCCATGTTGCCCAGGTCTTCATGGGCGTCATCTGCAAATGTTTACTGCTTCATTTCCTCTCTTCCCCCAGCTCTTAAATGACAATGAGCCATTCTTATTTGAACACTTGGCCTTCCATGCAGTAGTCCTTGAGAAATGGAGTCAGTACACTGCCTTGAAAGCTGACTGCAGATAGGACACAGGACTGGGAGTCAGAAGGCTACAGCTTTCATCCCAGCCCTGCTTTTTAGCTGAGTGTTACCTGTGGAAGGTTGCTTTACCTCTTATTTCCATGCCAAATATTTGTACTGTGAGCGCTTTGGGGTAAGGATAACATGTCCTTACAATTTTGGACAGCATCAGCCCTGGCAGAACTCTGATTTTAGGCGAATCCAACCACAGCAGTAAAAGGCAGACCATAGACAAGGTACCAGGATAATGAGCATGACCATGTCAACATACATTTTTCAGCTGAAGACTCTGAGAGTTAAACCCAATGAAAGTAATGAAGATCTTGTACAACACAGCGGCTGGGGTTTTCCCTAATATTTTCACCAAGTCATTCCCTCTAATGTATCTACTAAAGATAAATTTTGCTAATTATACAGATACGCTGCTCGGATACTAAGTTAAAGTATTCCAGCTGTATAAATAGAGAAACACTTAAGCAATTGCTTCTGATTTAGATAATAGTTGTACTTGCTACTTTAGGGCTATATTTGAAGAAGCTGCTTTCTCTGTTAATGGCTAAAATAAAACAAGCTGATGGATCTGTCATCATTCCTGATGGGTGGATGCCAGCATCACAAATCAATCCCACGCAATCTGCTCTCATTAACACCTTACTGGTGGTATCTCTCTGAATAAAGGTCCATGGCTGAGTCAGGGAGAAAACAACCTTTCCCCTGACTCTACTACCTTCAGAGGCTGAAGCTCAGGGATACTACAGTCAGGTCAGTGGGCCTGAATCTTTAAAAAAAAAATAAAAAAAAAATTAGGAAATTCTGATGCCTGACATTTTTCTGAATGCTCCAAAAGGCACTCTGTTAACTCAGCACCTTGTTCCCCCCAAACCTGTGGTGTTGATTGAAAATGATGCAACAAGCAAGGCTCAAAACAGGAAACAGAACAAGGAAGTGTGGTGGTGATAATGAGGCCAGGCAGTAAATCATCAAGAAACAAGCACGTTTTCAAACCATCACTTATTCATGTGAAGTTTTTAGTAATAACTTGGATTCACCTTTCTCCTTGGTCTCATGTCTTCACTTACTTCATGACAGCAAGTATTCAGGGTTGATATACAGAGTCATTTGTAAAACTGTGAAAGTATTTTGCTCAAGAGTAGAAGTTACAAAAAGGTGAATGGAAATTCTACAACTCTGACCAAAGTCAGGACCCAGGAAGAAGCACAACCACATTAGGAAAGTGATCAGAGTGGGGCCTGTAGAAATGCAGCAGTAGATAACTCTTTCTTGGGATCAGTTACAATGGTACTATCCAATATAAAGAATATATATTTATATGATTGTTTTCCCTCAATAAACTACTGGACTTTATTTGCCGGAGGGAGGGAGGGAGGGAGGGAGGGAGGGAAGGACGGAAGGAAGGAAGGAAGGAAGGAAGGAAGGAAGGAAGGAAGGAAGGAAGGAAGGAAGGAAGGAAGGA